>JANLJB010029751.1:0-17286 GCA_026212285.1 Bursera cuneata
GAGAAAAGTTAGGGGTAGTCAATGATAATTACTCATTTTTTATTTATTTTATTATGATACATTAAGTTATATGAGATAGGTTATTAAATTTCCACCATCATTTTCAACCTTTATTTATTCTAATGAAAATCCTAATAATGATATACTAGATTGTGTCCTTAGGCAGCATGATATGCAATCATACTAGATTGTGGTGAAACGGACAACTTACAACTCCATTGGAAATGAAGACTTAAAACAACAAAATATGCCGAAAACACAACTCTATACTTTTCCCTCTGGGCCCAAATTTCATTGCTTAATCAACTCTCTTCATTTGATAGCTGTATATAAGTTGATCGATTTCAATCATAAGTCACAACTCAGAAGGCACGGCCAATCTACCACTATTCACGGGAGCCCTAGCATTTTGTCCTTCAATATTGACCAAAAAAGAAGAAGTATTTTTACAATATAAAAATAGTTTTTATTCAATGGAAACAACTATGATGGCTGGTAATGTATCTTAAAAGTTCTAAGATTAGAAGTAAATTTTCCAATCATATACTAATATTTAAAATTCTTCTTTAGATCTCTTGATCATGTATAATCTCAAATTTGCATATAAAAAAAGCCAAGATTTTATTCAAACATAGAAAGTAACATTTATCCTCGATACAATCTTCATAGTAATATTGTGGCACACTTGGTCATATTATGACGAGAGTACAGTAGTGATGAAAGGAAAGAAGAATTCTTCTTTTATGCACACTGGAAATTGATCGGACCCTTCATGCCGCATCTGTTAAACATCTTGTTTAGTAGAGCTATGTCGAGTTTGATTCCAACTCGTCTAGCTTGAATGGCAGGGCAAATGCAAGCTGAAGCCTGACTCTGAAGATAGTTTGAAAGAGTTTGACAACATAAATTGCTTGTAATTAACCTAAATGGACTAACCAAGAACCGAATGCACTTTGCTATTCTTAGAGGATTCAAAGAGCAACTATTACCGGGGGCTACTGTTGGCGATGCATTAGGATTTTGTGTTGAACTATTGGTAGTGACTGGATAAGAAGTTGGTGCTGGACTAGAGATTGGGACTAGATTAGGAGTAGGTTCTAGATGAGAAGTTGGTGCTTGAACAGAAACTGAGGTTGGATTTGAAGTTGGCGCTTGATTAGATGATGGGTCTGTGGTTGGAGTAGGCTTTGGATTCGAAATCGGGGTTGGATTTGAAGTTGGCGCTTGATTAGAGGATGGGAATGGGGTAGGAACAGGCTTTGGATCAGAAACTGGGGTTGGATTCGAAGTCGATGCTTGATTAGAGGATGGGACTAGGGTAGGAGTAGGCTCCGGATTAGAAACCAGGGTTGGATTCGAAGTTGGCGCTTGATTAGAGGATGGGACTGGGATAGGAGTAGGCTCCGAATTAGAAATGGGGGTTGGATTCGAAGTTGGCGCTTGATTAGAGGATGGGACTAGGGTAGGAGTAGGCTTCGGATCAGAAATTGGGCTTGGATTTGAAGTTGGCGCTTGATTAGAGGATGGAATTGGGGTAGAAGTAGGCTCTGGATTAGAAATCGGGGTTGGATTTGAAGTTGGCACTTGATTAGAGGATGGGACTGGGGTAGGGACAGGCTCTGGATTAGAAACCGGGGTTGAATTAAAAGTCGACACTTGATTAGAGGATGGGACTGGGGTAGGAGTAGGCTTTGGATCAGAAACCGGGGTTGGATTCGAAGTTGGCGATTGATTAGAGGATGGGTCTGGGCTAGGAATAGGCTCCGGATCAGAAATTGGGGTTGGATTTGAAGTTGACGCTTGATTATAGGATGGGACTGTGGTAGGAGTAGGCTCCGGATTAGAAACTGGGGTTGGACTCGAAGATGGCGCTTGATTAGAGGATGGGACTGGGGTAGGAGTAGGCTTCAGATCAGAAAGCGGGGTTGGATTTGAAGTTGGCGCTTGATTAGAGAATGGAATTGGGGTAGGAGTAGGCTCCGGATTAGAAACCGAGGTTGGATTTGAAGTTGGCGCTTGATTAGAGGATGGGATTGGGGTAGGAGTAGGTTTCGGATCTGAAACTGGGGTTGGACTTGAAGTTGGTGCTTGAATATAGGGTAGAACTGGGATAGGAGTAGGCTCTAGATCAGAAAATGGGGTTGGAGTTGAAGTTGGCGCTTGATTAGAGATTGTGATTGGATTGGAAGTAGGCTTTGAATTAGAAATTGGGGATATATTAGAAGTTGGCACTTTGTTAAAGGTCGGAACTGGGTAAGGAGTAGGCTCTAGATAAAAATCTGGGCCAGGATTTAAAGTTGGCATTGGATTATAGGTTGGATTAGGAGTAGGGTCTAGATCAAAACCCGGGATTGGATTGGAAGTTGGCACTTGATTAATGCCTGCGACTGGATTGGAAGTAGACTTTGAATCATAAACTAGGATTGGGTTAGAAGTTGGTGCTTTACTAAAGTTGGGGATTGGATTGGGAGTAGGTTCTAAATTAGAGGCCGAGATTGGATTATGAGTAGGTTGTAAATCTACCTGACATGTGGTTGGATTGGGTATTAAGAAAATGATAAAAGTAGAGACAACGAAAGAGGCCTTGGAGCTCATGGTCTCCAATTAACGTTGTATCAACTTGAGAGTATTAAGTAGCAGTGCTAGCTAGAGATTTAGTCCAAGTGAAATTATGGATAAGGACTTCGATAATAGAATTTATAGGCGATCCAGTGACCAACAACATGAGTCCCACAACCAATTTTTCCTTCGAGGTTTCCGAATTCATATATGGGATCAGACTCAGATTCATGGCTGAGTTGGTTGGTGGGCTAATACTAAATAATGCTAGCAGTTCATCGCAAGTCATGGCAAGTAGTCAGCAGGACACGCAATTTAGGTTGGAGTTGGTCTTTTATAAGATATGGAAAGCCAATATTCAAATGGGAATTCTCATACTTATGGATAGTTTCAATTAGTAATAATGTGATTACGTTTTATAAACAAAACGCCACGGAGATCAATTAGCTGTTCGATGCTTTTTCCTTGTATAGCTTCAAATTTTAGAGCTCATTTGGTGTTCTTTACATTGGTTCTGCTAGTTGGTTATATCATGGAGGAAATCACATGAAATTTACGATGACTAATATTAGGCACTTGCCCAATTCGTCAATTCCTTTAAATTTGGGTTAGATGTCATGACTTTAACAATTTGTGAAACAAGATTGTTAAAAATATATCAGATTCAACATATATAATCCATATAAAATTTCAATGATAATTCTGAGCCTCTAGGCCAAAATTCTGACTTTTTTTATGTGGTGCTTAGAAGTCTATTGCCTGCAAACGAAAGGGAAGTTGGAGTAAAACGACACGATATGCCGAAATTAGAAGTTCCAGATTACCTTCCGTCAGTTGATATTTTGTGCCATGGAAAGTAAGCAATCGATTCTCTAAGCTGCAAAATGTCAACTCATCTTTGGGCTTGTATAAGTTGATTCGTTTTATATCATAAGTCACAAGTTACAGCCAACCTAGCAAGTTGCAGGAAAGCTCCTGTCTTGCCCATCAATTAATATTGACTAAAATAATTTTCGTATATATATATACTCGACAGAGATAATGACAAGAATTTTAGAAAAAAAAAATGTACAAGAAAAAACCACAGAATAAAGTGAGATACGATATTAATGTACGAGAAAAAAAAAAAAAAAGGCTTGAAGAGGAGGAAAAGTTATAAAAGATGTGGTTAGGTTTGATCCGTTTGGATACCTTCATAGTTTTGGGGAAGAAAACTTAAATACCAAGTAAATTATTGAATAATACTATAAGATTGTCGATATAGATATAAAATGATGGTAAAATAAATTAAGATTTTTAATAGTTTTATTTCATTTGTAACATTATTTCCATGTTCATATGATAATTATTTGGATTAAATCGAATTATTTAGATACGAAAAATTAAGTGTATTAATTTACAAAGTGCAGTATTATCTTTTACATAACTCATCCTTTGTAGGCTTTTAAACTTAGGGGAAAAGAACTTAAAATTGAATGTGAAAAATACCCATATTAAAATTTCACTATAAACCTAATAGCATGTTAAATTTGTCATTTTATAGACGTCAATAAGTCTCATTTCAATACGAACTGTTACTTCCATGATCGTATTTATATAGTTGAATATTCACGAACTAGTCCTACCTCAATACGAACTGTTATTTCTATGATCGTATTTATATAGTTGAATATTCACGAACTAAGTAATTAATGTTTTGCTTGAATTTCCGTTTAGTATTTCATGATAATATTTATATAGTTGAATATTCACGAATGAAGTAATTAATGTTTTGCTTGAATTTTCGCTCAATGATTAACGAATGATTAATGTAACAAAACTGTTGCTGTGTATGGTTGCCGTTGGCCTTGTAAATTAACGAATTAATTCATAATTTTTCTATTAAAGAGCGATCAATCATGGAATCTATTATAGATAAGAATATATTGCAAATCCGTGAACAAACGTAGATAGCATTCCACAATAAATAATACAATACACGTACGTTCAAGCCCTTCAGCCAACCTGACCCCAATTTATTTATACTAGTATCACTTAGGTAGGTAGAGGGCCATTGATGATGAGAGGCTTGAGGAGGAGAAACCATATAATTAAGTACAGTGACAAACTTTGTATATCATAAATTAAACTAAAACCATGACATGAAGAAAATCAAACGAGAGCTTGACTCAGCATCATATTAAGCGCATTTGTACCCGCTTGGAACTTTCTTCCCGCAACTGTTCAAGAGCAAGCTCAAGGAAACGGGGACGTTTAGGTTAGCGCCCAGAACGTTTGCCTTAATGGCAGTGCAAAGACAAACAGCGGCTTGGAGATCAGCTAGATCTTCAAGGAGAGAGCAGCAGGGTGTCTTTGCTGGTGTCCCTACAACAACGTGCACCAAGTCATTTAACAAGTTGGCACATACACCGAGCTTTAGGGTGTCCTTAGGACAAGCTGTGGGCTTAGATGGAGGGCTCTTCGGATGGGGTTTGGGAGATTTTGGTGGTGGTGGGCAAGGGACATTATGTGAAGTGACCATTGTGAAGAAAAGGAGATTGAGAGAGAGGAGAATAGCAACACTTGCAAGAGCCTTAGTGGCCATTTTTAGAAAGAAAAAAAAAAAGGTTTCTGAGCTAGCCGTGTGCAAAGAAGAATGTGTTGAGTGGTGAATGTGGTAGAGCACGGTAGGGTTTTTATAGATGGAGATAGTGGTCGAATTACAGCAAGTCGGAGACTCGTCAAACAAGAGAGCACAATGGATTGAATCAAACGCTGCAGTAGCTGGCTGGCATTGCAACTTGGGTAATAGGCCATATATTTCGCTTTGGAGTGTTGTGTGATTGAGTTGAATATATATGTATTTTTGTATGTTTTCGTTTAAACATACCTCTGCCACATATTAAAGCACACCACTTACTGATATTAGTTTTAAGAGATTCTCATTTCTCTTTCCATCTAAATTTTCAGTTGCTACAGCCGACAGGATTTGGTTATTTTCATTCTATCGTGGAATTTCCTTTTCTCTTATGCTTCAGCTACTGTTACATAGTAAGTCTAAAAGTGGCTTTCGTAAGTTTCATTATTCATCCCAATAGGCTTTTTTTTTTTTTCCAAATAATTTTATGTTTTATATTTCCAGCTCGAGAGTAGCTGGGCTATAAAATATTTGCACGCTTTGGTAGAATTTGTCCATTTTATCTTGCCGAACAAAAATCCCAAAAATGACTTGAATAAGCATGTGGCCCAAAGAATAAGACTACTCTTTTTTCATCAAAGCCCAGTGCTCGTGCCAGCCAGCAGGACGATGTCACTTAGCCAAGCAGGGTATGGAGCAATTAATTCGTTGTGTGAAATAATTTTCAAGTTGCAGAAAAGGGGTAAATACATAGACACCCCCAATGTTTGATCTAAGTAACAAACTCACCTCTGTTATTCATAAAGTAACATAAAGACCCCCATTTTGATATTTTAAGTAACATTAAAACCCCTATTTTTATGTGTCAAGACCCCATATTTTCTAATTCTAAGGGTGTCTATGTTACTTTATTAATAACAGGGATGAGATTGTTACTTAGACCAAACCTTGGAGGTGTCTATGTATTTACCCCGAAACAGAAAATCAAATGTATCCAAAGAAAGGGTTGAGTATCTATAGTAATTTGTAAATCGAACATGCCACAAGTTTTAGGAAAACTGGTGTGGGATTATTCATTTTCTTAGGGGTCCCAAATGAACTTGATTTTAGTAAAGAAATCGGCTCTGAAACCCAATAAAAATATTGAATTGCGGAATCTATTAGACTTATAATGGAAAAGAATTCTAAATGCAACTGCATTTCTAGGAACGTTGTGAATAGATTTTAGCAGTCCTCTATTTTTCTCAAGACTCTGCACCTGGAAGTTTTGAAACATTTACTATCATGCCTAGTTTCAAGCTTAATGCTTACAGCTTTATAAGATCTAGCATATTAGCCTCAAGGAGCTGGGAAAGCGAGGCCGCTCAATGACGCTTTCAAAAGAATTATCACTCTGTGATGCCCAATCCGAGTTTCAACGATGCGACCAAGGTGACGAAGGACCTGTGGAACGTCAAAATGTTTTTTAATAATATTTTAATGCTTATTGAAGTCGCGTTACTCTTACAAGATATGAACAACGTTTCAAGGCCAGCTGTTATCCGTGAAGCGATATTGACATGTATATATATAGTGGGTACATATGCAATCATTTTGAACAATTTATCTTTTCATTATGAAAATTTGATCCTCGTGCAAAACAAATATAATAATAACATATCTTGGATCTTTTGCTCAGATTTTGACCAGCATGTATGAAACTATAAATTTGTAGATCACATTTTATGTAGTATGAGCCAATGGCAGAAGAAATGAAAGAACTCACAGTCAATATAGCTTTTCCAGTGTTGTCAGCCTTCAATGCTGGTCCTTTCATGTCAATTTCAAGAAAAAAGTGTTTCCCCTTCACTGCTTCTGTTGTTGCAATATCTCTGAGCTCCTGCATGTGACAATGGGAGAAGCAATTGCATAAATTAACATTTAGGTAATGTAGTAAGCAACTTGAAGTGGTAACTGGCACTGACAAGTACATTCCAGTTGTTGGAAATAAAATAATGATTACAACATCTAAAAATATAGCAAAGAAAATATCAATTCTTCTTGTTATTTCTGAGAGATGTATTCATTTTTAAGGGAAAACTCTTAAAACGATTATAAGTGTGAGCCAGTTAAGTTCACTCACCAGAGCTCTTTCCCATAGGTTTTCTGCCAGCTTCATGAAGAAAGGTAAAAAAATAAGTACAAGTGCAAGATTGAAAAAGAATAATTAAAAGATATAAATGTTTGATAAAAATGAAAAAAAGTACAAGATTTTGATCCAACCTTCTTCTTCGGGGCTGAAATAAGATGGGCATTTGCTTCAGCATATGCTGCCATGTCATTGATGGCTGCATTAACCTTCTCTAGCGTGAGCCTTCCTCTCATGTATCTAAAATTGGGCAAACTTAGTACAAGAAGTTGAACGATATATACCCTAATATAACAATAACTTGAAACAGCCTCATGCCCTACTAATCTTCCCTCCATCGAAAGGATGGGAAAAGAAAAAGAATTGCTGATGTAGATAACTTTTTTTCCAATTATTTAAAGGACTAAACTCCATATCAGGCGGGGTGTCTACTTGTAACTCTTGTATAGAGTATGCATTTTTGTGCATTTTAAGCTTATGAAATTAATATCATCACTGTTTTCAGTATTCAAAGGCACAAGTTAAGACTAACTCTAAAATAAATAATCTCCTTTGTAAAAAAAACTGAAACGCATAACAAATGCTCAGTAAAGCAAATTTTAGAAACATATAAATAATGTAGCAGCCTTCCTTTCTCTAGTATTTGATGTCACAGTGAAGACCCCAAGTACAAATTAATCTATGTTTCATCCTTCACCTGTCAGGATGCACAGGTACGCAGGTTAACCAGTGTACAATTGAAGAGGAGAAACGTACTTACGAGGACAGAGAATCCAGCTCATCAGACGTTATGTACCACAATGGTGGAGGGCCACGACCCTTTTTCTCCTGAAATTGATAAAAACTATAGAAGTTTAGAGGAATAGAAACAGAGGGATCGAGATAATCTCCACGTACTGTGTATCAATATCAGTTTCCTCAATAGGCAATTCAAAATATTTTAGAACACTATATTCCATATTTCCCCTCATCTACAGTAATAACTATTGTTAAGTCGGCGAAGATTAATTGTACTTGGCCCTCATCAGCAGCATCATGAAACCCCTTCAAGACTGAAATTTTTAAAGACCAAGAACAGATATCTATCTCATTGAGAAGCCTGCATTTTGCAGCATGAATCAAACAGAAGAATATACACATTTTATCTATATCTAAGTTCTTAATGTTACACAACAGTATGAGTTAAAAAGTCAACCAGATCATCTTTCTTTTTCCTATTCCCTAAAGTCATAGATTAATTCTGTTCTCTATTAGAATCCACACCTTAGGTAGTACTGCTGGCTCCCCAGATTTCAACGACCCACCGTCAGGCTGTCTAGATGCTTCAGAGAGCAAACTGAAACAATAAAATACCCAAGTATTGAGCATCTATGCAAGACAAGTGTAACAGAACTACCTCTATAACAATCGCTTAAAAGTTACAGGATTACCCTCTACTAGTATTCAAATCCAACGCGGTCATTCTTTGAGGAAGATGGGAGGAAGCATAAGCAGACATCTTTTGCAGTATCTTCTGCTGCCTCAACGATGCATCAATGAGTTTCTGCAATAAGGGCAACAACTCAACTGAAGTCAACTAACCGATGGAGAGCAGATATACTCAACCAATATAATCAAAAGTATATTACTTTCATTACTCAAAGCCAAATTACTCCACTTAAATGGACTTTTTAACAAATTCAATTTTAAATTGATGTTAGCTTTTTCTAGGTGGCAATAGAAGAAAAAAATTAAAGACCCAAAAAATTCAAATTTCGTTCTTTTTCCACATTTTCTAAATAACAAAATAAATAATTCTACACATACAACCAACTTCTACAAATTGATGTGGCACAATTTGGATGTATATTTATCATTTGCGTTAATTACAATTTTCTTTTTTTATTACATGATTTTACCTGTTAGATGATATTTTCTCACGTCAGATTGAATAATTGGTTATATATGTAGCATTAATCTGATAAAATATATAAAAATTTATTAGATATAAACACAAATCAGCGAAGTTTAATAGCAGAATAATATTTGGTTCCACAGAATTATCAATTTTCTCGAATTTAAAGCCCTAATTCAAAGAAACAGATAAAACTCTAACATTTCCTCCATCTATTCATCCCCTCTATTTTATCAGCAACCAAACAAACCCTAATTGAATATATAAAGAGAAGACAAACTACTTTCGCTTTAGGTATAGCCTCGGTCTCCTCACGCAAGCGGTCCTTGATCGCCTGCAGCTGCAGCTCCATAGCCTTCACGGATGCGTCGACCGCCGACAAATCAGTGACGCTACTAGCAGGGTACACTGCATGAAAACCAGAAAATCAAAACCGACTCGGAACAGTCTGATTGGAGAAGCAGAATTTGCAAAACAGCTTAGATTTAAGAAGAAAAAATGTGATTGGATTTCTATTGGAATGACTCACTGTTTCGGGCGATAACGAGTTCTTGCAGCTCCGCGATTCGAGTGTTGAAGGAAGATATCAGATGATCAAGCGAAGATCCAGCTTTCTTCACATCCATAGCTCCGATTCTCAGCCAGTCTGCTCTCGGAGCTCACTTTGTTCAGAATTGGATAATTTTAAGGATTTTAAATGTGTATTTGGCTCTCTGGCGGGAAGGGCCTGGGACGGTTTTTGAAATTTTGTTGGGAAGTAGGGAATAATTAGTAATATGTCAATTTTAGGAGGTCTAAATGGAGAAACAAATTACTTTGATTAGAGGAGAGCCAACAAAGGGGGTGATTTCAATTCTACATTAAACGGTGTCGTTTTATCTTTGCGCGTTAGTTATTAAATTGTTTGAAAATTACCGATTTATTTCCACAACAACAACAAAAAATCCAGGAGATATTAAAAATAATTATAGATTAAATTAAAGTCATAATAAAATCATGAGATGTCATGTAAGGAGATATTGTATATTTGGATTGTAAATGTAGAATTATTCTTTTAAGAATATGATAACATGTGGTGGATTATACTACTTATAGACAATTAAAATTTATTTTTATTTTCTCTTTTTTATTAATATATTTTCTTTTGTCACTAATCAGATTATTAGAATACGTTTAGGTGAAAATAAAGTTAAAAGAAAGAATCCTAGTATTTCAAATCCTCCAACCCTACTTATACATCACATTAGTTTGACCATGGTTAAATTGGGTTAAGTCGTTTCTATATCCAGTGGCAGACACAATTGTTATTAAACTGTTACAGTGGAAGAGATTGACTCTTACAGTACAAGTCTCACATGGGAAATTTGACTTAATTTATTTAATAGAAATGAATTAATTAAATAAACATTCTGCGGTCAGCTGCATTTGCATTTAGCGAAGATATCTAACATTGTCTGGTTGGAACTAGTTGGGGTTGGATTCATTCATTGGATTACATTGGGAAATGCCAATTTGATGGCATTGTTGCCTTCGTTTGAGGATTCAAATCTGGGATGTCTGTTATCGTAAAGCAAAAATGATTTCAGATTATGATTTTTATCAAGCTACTTTATGGGGATTTTAAATAGAAGTAGGAGTCCATGTATTGGAGACACTCTTGAAATCGATGCATCTTATGTCTCTTGTTAGGTCCGGGGCATTGTCCCTTCGCTTGTGGCCTTTGAATCTCATGAGATAGAGTAAAGATGGAGACAATTAACAAAATACAATATACTCTCTTGAAAATGAAAGGAAAAGCAATAAGCTGCAGTGGCACATTGCAGAATAACAGGATGGATTTCATTTCATGCAGACAAAAAAACCAAATACCATGTGACATAGCAGAAGATTCAATTGTAAGTGCAGGAACTGACTTATAACTGCCGCCCTCATTTAATAACAACTACCAACCGCCGTATCTCGCGTATATGCCTGCCCATCGACACATACTATATCCTTTCATTTTATTACACCCAGAACGATAGCGGTTCACTTCTTTCACTTGCGTTCAATTAATGGATGATATTGATACCCTTTAAGATTCCTATCATTCTTACACGCATGTACTTGAACTCAACTATCCTTTTACATAAATGCATTGTTGCACATCTGCACTCCTCTTATATTTTGAAACAAAGTAACCTGTGCATGATTCAGTTCCCAAATAAGAACAAGGAGAAGCACGTCCATGCATACACACGCTTATGAACTACTTGTATAGATGCGTACTTTTTGTCTCTCTAAGCTCATGTATAGTGAAGACCGTTCATTGGCAGGCAATTTTGTATTAAATCTTTGATGTCTTGCTCTTTTTAGGGTATATAAAGATTGAGCTGGTAGCATAAACTTGATGATCAACGTTATTTCCTACACAGTGATAGCCAACTAGTATACTGCACTATATTTACTTTATAAAAGTTGCCAATTTATGGTGAAATTTAATGTAAGATATGAAAGGGACGATATTCTGAATCTCCATCATCTGAGAACCAGAGACGAATCATAGATACGTCGTGTAGTTTGGTGCAATCATTCATATACAACCTTATTTTTATGGTTGCCGCGGCACCTAACCCACGTGAAACGATCATATATTTGTAGTTACATGTCATTCATGCATTCAACAACACTTAGGCCGGGCCTTCGTCAACAAGCATTAATGGTAGTAATCGCTATCACAAAAAGGTGATCATTGCGACGACGCATGCATCATGATGATGATAAGAAAAAAGAAAGAGGATTGTTGTAAGAACAGTAAAACAACTACTTAACAAAGTAAAGATATCTTACTAAGGAGCGGTATATGGTGTACATCAAATAGTAGATAAAAAGGCTTCGTAACTCATCATGTCCATCAGCCTATGATACATAGCGTGTCATGCCTAATGAGGCTCCAGTTACTAGCTGCCTAGTCTGCTAAATTTCTGGAGCTGTTTAGACGATGATGAAGTAGTCAAAATATATATATATATATATAGATAGATAGATAGATAGCCGCAAGTTTTGAAGAAGATGTAAAGAGAACAAAGAAGTTATATTGATCAGTTGTGAGAAGGAGGATGTGTCTTTGGAGGTGAGTAGTCAGAATTAAAACCAGGATGCTTTTCCCTACGTTTGTTGTGAGGCACACGCCAAGAAACCGAAGTTAGAGACTCAGTTTGGACAGCACCTGAAGTAGTTGTTTTCACCGTTTCATCATTTGATATCTTCTGCTTGGCTTTTGTATCTTTCGGCTTCTGAGTTTTATCAGCCAAACTTTTATCCGTAATATTTCTCTCTCCTCTTTCGGCTCCAATAGCTTCACTTGACAAGGATGACTTCGCCTGATGTGGACCTGGTATCTTTTCAAGACCCTTCTTCGCATCATTCTGCACAATACCCAGAAATGTTAAGGAAGGATTTACCTTACTGTTTACGCACAAAATGAGAAGAGATTGATGCATATTTTACTAATGACCTCACAAATTTCTTTTAATAAACAAGCATATATACTAATTAGCTAACCTTATTAAAAATGTGAAATCTCTTTTCAAGCTTCGTCTTTTCGATGTCACCGAGAAGGCGGGCATTGCATGCATGCAAAGAAAGGAATAAGAAGAAAACGAGAAGAGTACAACAGGAGTTGGGCATATTAAGAGACATGAGCCTGACAAATTTGTAAGGTTGCAGAGGAAAGTCGAGCTTAGCAGTGTTGGGGGACTCTAGCAAGTAGTAGTTATGGTAGTGATCGACGGTGGTAGTATTTGTAGAACGCACATTAAATGCAGATTTACAAGGAGATTTAAGAGGTTCTATTGTAGAACATGCATATGTATGGGTGAGGAGAAGTAAGAAATGAAGATGAAGATATGGCTTTGCCTCCCTTTGTCTCTTCTCTTTCACATTTCAAATCAATTGGGTCCCAAGAAACAGACCCCCCCACCAGGAAAAGAGAAGCAACATAAAGCCTTCTTCTAGTAATAAGGAGACTGGAAAAAAGATCAGAAGTAACGGAATCCAAAAGAGAGATTTTCCTGTGAAACAACACATATAAACGATAAAGAAGGAAAAAAAACAAGGGACAGTAGCAGTAGGGACCACATATATACGAGAAGTAGCTAAAACAACGAACAGTACATTAAAGAATTGCTTTAATTGTTTTTATCAAGAACTCCATTCCATTTTTTTGTGTGCAAGGGTTTCACAATTTGCATGGTTTTGTGCCTCCATGTTAATTGTCCTTGCCCGCCTTTTCACCTTGGAAGCATTACTATATGAATTATTATACTTTCTTGCGAAAAGTTGGAGAACTTTTGATGTATAGGAAGACACCAAACATCCTTCACAATAACGTTATGACCTATATGCCCCCTACTTAGTGGCTTGAACAGATTGAAGCAGCTGGAAACACTAATTTGTCCATCCATCTTCTCTATTTAAATATTGAGAAACTTAAAATTCTAAACTCCCGTTGAGTTTGGAAAATTCCACGATTTGTTTTTTCAATGGGAGCAACATAGGCTAGAGTACCTAAATGCGGTCTTGTTGCATTTTCTCAGTAGCCTTGTTTGGTGAGTGGTGCTGGTTGAGCATTCTCGCAACAAAAAGGATAATCTTAAGCCGAAAATTCACGGTGGTAGCCTAGCCTACGTATATCGCTTAGTGATTTGACAGATATATTTGTACTCTTCGATCGTTGTCACTCTTGTCTTACTAATGTTTTAAAGTGAGGAATCTTTATCATAAACTTCATCAGCGAAGTGATTATCGTTGTAGTTATTTACTTCCAATTTATTTGCTTCTTTCTAATTAAAGTGTAACACTTCAGCTACATAGCATACAAAAGTTCATGGCTTCCCGTTAGTCCAAAGTTTCCTACTAATAAAAACTTGAGAGACGCAGAGCTATTTGCTCAGGACCGACTGAGAACATCTAATCGTATGTAATGAATGTGATTGGGACCAACATATACGGTCAAACGCACGTGGGGTCTACACGAAAGAGACTTGAGGATCGAGGAGACAGGCTTGCATGGATCAACCTCTCTTTGTTGATCTTGCGTGAAACACAAAAAGAGTGACCCGACCGTCATTACCGCCTTAGTTGACACGTGGCACACACCCATGTGACCCATTGGGTTGCCATGTAGACTTGGGCCCAACATGGGCCGCCAAAACCAATGCCTTTGGTCCTATAATGGTGGTCCATTAGCAACTCCTAATTTCCACAATCATGATAAGAGCTGGGATACAGGACCATCTTGATGTTACAATTTACCAGCATTAATGAGTCCTCATTGCATCCAATGTGGACGCCCTCATTCTAACTTTGTTCTTTTTGTTTATTAGTTTGGTTATGTTTCGTTCGGTAACATGCATTTGTAAGTATCCATGGTTTCACCACTTGGTTAGAATGGTGGATAGGTTGGATAAGAGCGACGGCGCGACAGGCTCGGCTTCCAACGTGGGTGGGGATTCGGGCTTGGGTTTGACAATCGGCTCGACTCGGTGTGTCCTGTTAAAGTCGAGCAGTCTTGGTCGACTCGGCTTCGTTGTCCCCACGGCAGTTCTCCCTTAATCTGCGCTTATCGGCTTATGTTAGAGGCATCCACGGTTCATTTATTCTGATTAATCAGGAATTGTCAAAACTTCTTTTATCCCAATAGAGTAAAATGTCAGTTCACTTTGTGCATTGAAAGATTGTATACAAAATTATTAAAAAAAAAAAAAAAAAACTTACGATTCAAAAGAAGCCAATTAGCAGCTTACTTTTTAACGTTTTGGAATGAAAATTGCCTATTCTTCTTGTGGCTTTCTGAATAAATATTATTTAACTACACGGCATTCTTCAGCTAACAGCAAAAGATTGTATGTTGATAGGTGAAACACAGGACAAGGCGCTCTTTTCCATTCTTAAAAAAAAACTTCATTAAGGTACCAATTCATTACCATAAAAAGTAGAGTGATGAAGAGAGTACATCGAAGAGTGTGTAGCTAGAATTCATCTTCATTGTAAATATGCGTGTCCTTGCTACGAGAGCCCATAAAACGAATCGAAGGAAAGCACAATTCGATGGAAATTAAAGAGTGCCTTCAGTCTCATAACACATAGTTTCTACACATTAGACCAGCTATATACAGCGTACAACCATACATTTAGAGATAGATGAGGGAATGTAACTGACACATAGGCCAAAGCCAGAAATGTGAAGTAAATGAAATATGAAGATAAGCAGATGAACAAAGGAAAGCATTGGGGCTACGCCAGCATCTGCGACCCAAATGTGTTTTCTCCACTGTAAGTCACATAGAGAAACCCATCTTCATCCTTCTTTTCATCATACACTGAAGACATTATTGCCCCTGCAACATCGAAAATAATAGTTTTCTCAAGTTTCCAATTGCCAGCATGAATAAGAAAAGAGGAGAATGGGAAAGCAATAAACTATATGAACCAGTACCTGTAGGTGGGAGAACATTGTCCACAAATATGAAGATTGCTTTCTCTGCACTCAGTTTAATTCTCTTCCGAATTACATAGACAAACTGACCCACCGTTAGGTCAGCAGGGACTAAATACCTGCAAAATTATAATTTGAATTAAGTTACATACGAATTCGATCAAGCATATACACGAAAAAGTAGGAATGACTGTAATGGTTCAACCTATGTACCCTTAAAATCCAAATTTGTTCTTTGGCTCCCAAAGTAGATAACCATTAAATACAGGTAAAGAAGAAGAAAAAAACACGCACACAAAAGGGTTTATTTGCTATCAGTGCCTAAATATTATGATGGAACATATGACATAGATGTTGATTATGAAAGGATAATATATAAGTAATGACCTATTAACAAGAAGATAGCTCTATATCACATCATGGTAACAAATAAAACCTTTTGCAGCACAGAGTTGGTACTTACTTTTTTTTGTCAATGTTAGGAATATCACTTCTCTCAGCCTTCTCCACAATCACCTATAAAGCACAATAGTAAACATTAATAACAGTAAGGCTGGATACCACAAAGGAAACAAAAGATTAGACCATAAGAAATAAAGTTGGGCAATTTTATTAAGCACAGGAAAAAAAAAAAGAATTAGATGCTTATCACGCTAGCATACAACCAACAGCTAGAATTTGATGCTTTTCATTTTTGGATGGAAGTTGAAAGCTTTAATACTTATTAATCAAATTTCATCCTACGTGAATATAACTTTGGGTTTAATTTAAAGGGTGAAGACCAGAATAACCATTCTTGTATCTAGCCAATTCAAAAATATATTCTATTCTCTAACTACACTCATCAGCCAAGCAAACCCAAATATGTTTGGAGCACAAGAACATGAAGAAAAATGCAAAAAATGATTTCATAAAATATGGATTCCTATTTTAACGCCAAACAGTTTAGGTATCATTTGGAATGAGAGACATCCATAGTTCAAGCAACAAGAACGGCAAAACCTTACAATAAACCCCAAGAATCCCGAGCAAGACAAGCACTCTCAGAAACTTCAACAACCATTCCATGATAGTCATAAAATTAACTGGAGATAGGCCAATCTTAAGCTTAAAAAATATCCAACAAGAGCGCCCTACCAACTTCGACAAACCCAAGGAACTTTAAGCTAAATTTCTTCTGATGATGAAACTAATTTTAGACGTTAGCAAGCGAAGTGAATAAAAATGCTAAAGAAGTTAACAATAAAGTCATCAGCTAGCGGAGAAGAGGGCATTTAATCACACATCAAGCTTGGCAAAATGTCCAAACAAAAACTTTGCACAGATATTGTTCATTTAGAGACTAAAACATCAATGCAAATAAACATTTTAACACTAATAGAATTCAGTTACTTAAGAGAATAACGGTCAATAATCGTTAGTGAACACACCATTTAGAGTATGCACCGATGTATTAATAAGGAAATTCTTCATGTAAAATATAAAATTATACAAGCCTCTGTCAGCAGAACATGTCTGTATACAACCATATTCCTGTCACTTTTTCTCAAATAAATCGCTTAAAACTCTTCCTTGCTAATCATTCAACTAGGTGCACTGATGGATGCGTA
>JANLJB010029752.1:0-15379 GCA_026212285.1 Bursera cuneata
TTTTAAATATTTTTATTCATTAATTTCATATCTCACTCTCGGGATTCCTGTATAAGGGATTCCGGGGCGTGACATATTAGACCTCTACAAAGATATACTTAGGTTGATCTAATGGCTTATGCTTTGACCATAAATAAAGAGATTGAAGCCAGTTATGAATCTTCTAAATATTCAAAGGCAGTGATTTTTGAAAATTACAATAAGTGGTTGATTGTCATCCAAGAAGAGAATAAATCTTTTCTAAGAATGGTACTTAAGATTTGTCAAGTTACTCAAGGGTAAGAAAATTGTTCACTGCAAGTGGGTATTTAAGAAAAAGAAAGGTACATCGGAAGTGGAGGAATCCAAATATAAAGCACAGTTAAAGGGCTATAGTCAAGTTGAAGGCATAGACATCATAGATGTATTCTCTCTAGTTATAAAACATAGCTCTATTCAAACTTTACTTGGAATTGAAGCCAGAGATTCTTGAACTTGAGCAGTTCAATGTTAAAACTTACATTTTTACATGTGAAACTTGAGGAAAACATCTATATGGAACAACTAGAGAGTCTTATGGTTTCTAGAGAAGAAGATAAGATTTGTCTTTTGAAGAAGTCTTTTTATGGACTGAAATAGTCGCCTAGGCAGTGGTATAAGAGGTTTGATTCATTTATGACTTCTCATGATTTCACAAGGAGTAGCTATGATAGTTGTATGTACTTCAGAAGAAGTAAAGATGGATCTTTGGTTTATTTACTCTTATACGTTGATGACATGATGGTGGAGATCAAGAAGATTAAAACTCAACTTAACAAGGATTTTGAGATGAAAGATTTGGGAGCAACAAATAAAATAGTTGGGTTTAGAGATACATAGGGATAGAAGGGCAAAAGCTTGGACCTTAGTCAGAAAGGGTACACTAAGAAAATCCTGACTAGATTCAATATACAAATTGCCAAACCAATGAGTACTCCATTAGCTACACACTTTAGATTTTCATTTGTTCAGTCTCCAGATTTAGATGAGGATATTGTATGTCTCAAGTTTAATATTCTAATGCGGTTAGATCTCTCATGTATGTTATGATATACATACATCTAGATTTGTCTTATGCAGTGAACGTAGTCAGTCGATATATGGACAATCCTAGTAAGGAACATTAAAAAACAATCGAATGGATTTTCATATCTCTACATGGTTCTTCAAACACATGTTTGCATTTTGGGAATACTTAAGATGAAGTCATTGGTTATGTTGATTCTGATTTCAGAGGTGATCTTGATAAAAGGAGATCATTAATAGGATATGTGTTTACCATTGGTGGATGTCCTATCAATTGGAAAGCTACATTGCAAGTTTGTGTTGTCCACTATTGATGTAGAGTATATGGATTGAAGCCATTAAGGAAGCTAGTTGGTTAAAGAGGCTATTTGGTGAAATAAGCAGAGACTTGCAAATTTCTACAGTTTTTTGTGATAGCTAGAGCCTTATTTTCCTTACGAAAAACTAGATTTTTCCTAAGAAGACAAAACATATTGATATTTGATCTCACTTTATTCGTGAAGTTATTGCACGTTGTGATGTTAGTATGAGCGAAGTTGGTACTGTTGATAAATTCAATAGATATGACGATTAAGCAGCTCCCTATAACTAAATTTGAGCATTACTTGGACTTGGTTGGTATATATCATTAAAGACTTTGTTTGGTGTGGAAGAGATAAAGAAGTTTGTGCTAGAATTCATGTCACAGTGAAGATTTATTAGATTTTGAATCGAGTTCTTGGTTTGCCTTTTTCTGTAAAAGGCTAGGATTTAGTATTCACAATTAATTAGGATTCTATTTTCTTAATTCTTGTTGATTTCTATAAAAAATAGAATTAATAGAAGGAATATAAAATAGATTTGTTGAATCACAAGGATTTCTACTCCTATTAGACTCCTATAAGGCTCCTACTCGAAATAAGAGATCTCTACATAGACTATAAATATAGAGATTAAGCATGAGTTCTAGTAATGAGATTAAGAGAGAATTAGTTGTCTAATATATTTGTAACATTTCTTTCATAGTGAATTTTTCTTCTTTTTTTACCGTGGTTTTTCCGTATCTTGGAGTTTTTCATGTAAATCTTTTTTATTGTTATTGAGTGTTTCATTCAGTTGTTTATTTGTTATTGTGTTAAAATCCTTGCATGCGTAAATAAAACAAATTCATTACTCTAATTACTACTATAATTTTTTCATTGCTCTTGTAAATGACATTGTTTTACTTATGTTAAAATAAAATAAAAAATTTAGTCAATCTATTTGTTTAAGGGACCTTTCAATTTTTCATTTATTTATTGAAAACCTATAATGGAAGTTTGAGGGCTTACATCACATTATTCTTCTAAATATAGCTAGCCTTTTGCCTACGTACTTCAAACATTAGTACAGCGGTAGAGAATTTAACATCTTAAGATTGTCTTTGTAGCATGGTTTTGGAGTTGTTTATGTGGTGAAAAAATCTTTTTGAAATATATAGCATGGCTTTTTATCCTCTTTAGTAATATTATTTCAAGTAATGTTAAAAGATAATAAAAAAATAAAATTGAGGGTTGATGAGTCAAAAGGTGGAGTCTCAATAGAACCACTCTTTCCCTTTTCTTATAATCAGAGTTATTAGATAAGGGTTAGACTATTGTAATTTTTTTTTTTTTTATTTAATCTCTTACACTCTCTTACAACCATTGATTCATTACAATCCAATGGTTATGAAAGAAAATGTAAAAGATAGTTATATTATGTCAACTCATCAATGTTTTAACAATTGGATTGTAGTGGATCAATAGTTAATGAAAAAATTAAGAAATTAAATTAAAAATATTACGTTACAGTAGTCTGGCCCAATTAGATTATATATGTAAAACATATTCTCTTCCCAATAGTTTAGAATGAGTGGTTCTATTTAACCCCAATTTCTTTTCTTAATAGCCCCAATTTTAGAACAAAATTTTAACTGAGAAGGTAAAATAAAATGGTGCTGCATTAAGAAAGTAGGTGGAGTATCAAATACAATCACAATATTATGTCTGAACCGTACACTATAACCACATCGACAAGCGACAACTGGTTCGAAAGATTTAGAAGGATATTGAGTTTAGGATTTTTACAAGACCAGGCTATTATAACAGTATGCTCTTAAGTAAAAGACATACCCAAAGTTCAATATTGAGTCACTGTGACCATATATAAGTAAATGCACAACTATGCGGAAGTTTACATGTATCTTTAAGTCCCAAATTATAGTTCAACTTGGAGATGATGCAGCCTGATAAAATATTGAAACAAACGCCTTCTACCATTCAACCATGCACAAATAAAGAGAAAATCAAAATTGTAGGGTAACTTTTTAATTTGAAGTAGCAGTTCCATCTACTTTGAAGCTAAAACAAACTAGATGGTAGTAAAATGTAGGCTTTGGTCAACAGGAGGGAATATTAATGTATCACAAATTTAATAAACGTTGGAATTTAAACCAGTTAGACAAGAAGTCTTGTTAGATAATCTAAATTAAGTTAAATATGGATTTAGCAAGTTCTAATTAGATTTGAGTTAAGCTTAATTATTTGGTTTGCTTGTTTTAATATTACTAAGTTTCATTAGTTGAATGGAATTAGGATATGTCCAATATATAAATTTCTGTATTTTTTGTTAATTTTAATTAAAAAGTAATGTTTTTTCTTCAAGATTAATTATCTCTTTTCTTGTGTTGCTTAAACTGAGTATTTCTTTTTATTTTGCTACAATTACAATATTTTTTTTTTTATTTTTCTACAATTAGTATCAGAGCCAATAAGATTATTGAATGAACGTAGTAGAGATATGAATCTGCAAGTATATCTACGAGAAGAATTTCCTTTTTTGTAATTTTGCAAGTTTGATGGAAATAATTTTTAATTTTGGGGAGTTCATATACAACTACTCTTGTTTGAATATGAAGATATATGAGTGATTGTAGATCAAGGAATTGACGTATTAGGGGATCAAACAAAATTAACACCAAAACAATTAGAAAGTTTAGCATATAATCGAGAGAAATATTTAAAAGTTCGATCTTTTATAAATCAGTTTATAAAACTTCATATTTTTTAGAAAGTTGCTCACATAGCATGAGCTAAGGAAGCATGGGATTCTCTAACGAACCTCTATAATGGTGTTAGGGAGGAAAAAATTGAGTCTCAGATTTAGTTTTAGATATGCGTTTATTCAAGTTAAGAGACAGACAAAAATGAATCTCAAATATATCTTGATTCAAGTTGGAAGATAGATAAAGAAGTGTTTTAAATACATCTTGAATCACTTTTTTAAAGTTAAAGAAATCTTGAAAATTCAATAAATTCTTTTATCAGTGTTAATATTATAGTGGTGGCTGACGTCAATATAGTTCAAGGCAGTTACACCCCTTCCTAAAATTGCTAAAAAATCACCATAATTTCTGAAATTTTAGGCAAATTTAGGTCCTAATGTTACATAATTTGTTTGACTGTAGGTTTAATGTTCCAAAGAGTGGGAAACGTTAGACAGGTTGTTTAACGTTCAAGTAAATGAACATTGTTTGCAACATTGTATTTCAGTCTTTTCTATATTTATTTGATTTGATCGATGGCGGCTTGTAATGTTTATAAATCGTTTCATTTCTAATGTTTCGTCAGAACAACAGTTAATACTGTCGGTAGTTGCCATTGATCAAATCAAATTAAATAGAAAAGACCGAAATATACTGTTTCAGCCGTGTCAAAAAAATCATGTTCTTCACATCTTTACCGGCTTACGTTAACATACAACAAACAAGATTGTAGTAAAAAAATTAAGGTTCTTTTAACTAAAAATAAAAAATAATTAAAAAAAACTAAAATAAAAGGATCTTTATAATGATAAGTCAACAAGAAGAATATGAATATTATATATGTGTATAATGTGAAATTTGCAATGAATATCCTTTATTTTAAAAGTTCTTAAATCATTATTTTCTGTGTTCTTTTTTACCGATACTTTCTTGCTCTTTTCCTTTGGTTTCTCTCCCAGAAATTTTTTATGGTTACATGTTGTTATATAAAATTCATTTTTCTTTTTTTGGAACTTATTTATAAATCAGCAATATGGTATTTGCTATTTGGTTAACTCTTTTTCTAATATATATATATATGGGATGAGATATTTTAAATTAAGTTTTTGAATTAAAATTAAACTTAAATTTGGTAATCATTAATCTCTCTTATCTAAGACTTGACATATATATATATATCGGCTTAGTTATTGTAACTTAAAATTTAATGAAATTTTTGACACTTATTGATAGTGATTTATTTTTATATAATATAATGATAGAAATAATTACTTAATTGGTATAAAAAACGAAAAAAAAAGTCTTCTAACTTCCTTCTACCCGCCATTTGATTTGATCAGAAGGATCTAAATCCGATCTAACAGATGACAAAGCTGACTTGAATAAGATAAAATCAAACATCACCGTAACGCTTGGCAAATCAATTTTATAGGACAATTTAGAATTTCAGCCATTAATTTCAAAGACAGATAAAGTTCTCTTCCATTTCCTACAACAGTCGAATTTGTTTGGTCTAGACTTTGGTGGGCAAGAGTTGTGTAGTTTTCTGCGTCACTGAAGATTGAAAGAGATTTAGTTTTTCTTAACGATGGAAACAATTGAGTGTACTGTGACTTAGGGGCTTTTTTTTTTGGTATAAAAACTGAATATAAATATTTGAACATAAATATTTGAACCTTTTTTTTTTTAATTTTTTAAGGTCTTATAATAAGATTTAGGTTGTTTGACATATATGCCTTATTATGTATTATATATGTTATACATGAAATGTATTATATAACCATTTGCGAAGAATCGATTAGAAATAATTGAAATCAAACTACTATAGTGCTCTCAATTTTTTTAATTAATCTATTTTGCATATAATTTGAAAAAGTAATGTGTGTATATATATATATAATTAAAAATATTAAAAATAATTCTTTAGGAAATAATTAAAATTTTCTGTTTTCGATTAAGAAGATGAATTACATGAACAAATATTAAGTTTAGAGAAAGACCAATAAAAGGGAAAAGAATTTTACAAAATAGGAAATAAGTATAGCAAATAAGGATATTTAAGACCATCAAATTTAGAAATTCATTTAGATTTTTTTTCATTAAGATAAAGAACTAAAATTTTTAGCCTTTTCAATTCATATAAAACTATCTGAATCTCATACTTGATCCTGAAAACAAAACAACCCAAATTATCTAAATGACAGAGAATCAATCAAATTCAGACTTTAAAGCTAAAAACGAACACCTCCTTAATCTTCTTACTTAATTTGAAACACTAAGAGCAGGTAACTGATCGATATCACTAAACTCGGTACATGGGTGGCTGCTTGAATATGCAAAAAACTATTATAGCTATTTAATGCTTGTACTTTCGGGTTTAAATAGGTGCCGGAAAAGCTCTAGATTGAGGTGGGTTTCTGTCTGAAGCCGGATATCAAGAAAGGAGGATTTGAAGCAGACGAAGTTGAATTAATTCTAAGGCTGCATAAGCAGCTAGGCAACAGGCATGTGCACAGACCTAGTCAATTGGCAAAACTTGAAAAATTAAAAAGATTTTTAGATTTAGTTGCTTTTCTAAACTTAGATACTCGGGGTCCCTGTACGATTAATATTATAAGTTAATTTAAATCTTCTGACTTCTAAGAGATTGACATAAACAATCCATCACATGTATAGTTTATTATCACACATACACCCCAGCCCATATTTTATGGCCGTAAATTAATCAACACATAACCCAATTTGTGCAGATGGTCACTGATTGCTGGCAGGCTTCCAGGAAGAACAGCAAATGGCATAAACAATTACTGGAACCCCTACCTAGGCTGAAGTTTAAGCTCGACTGGAATGGGAAAAACGCGATCTTATTTGACCTTGCTATCCCTAGAGCAAGCTTTCTCACCGTTGTACGTATTGTCTCATAGTTGCTTGCTTCATAACAATAATATTTATAAGTAAGAAAATTTCAAACCAAATATTTGATTTCAGGTAACCAAGTGTAAAATTCAATGATCATTTTAGACTGATTTTACTGAAGAATGCTAGATTTGACTAGAATCACGACTCCCTCAACAGAATGTTAGGTATTAATGACACTATTCAGCAGTTAATTATGATACCTTGATTAATGGGAAAGTGCCTCCATACCATGGTCTGCAGGGTGCTAACTTAATTAACGGTTTAGAATTAATCGTTGAGCTTGTAATTTTCCATTTTTAGCTGAAAGAAAGAGATCTGTACAATTTGGATTAGAGTCATACACGTTTACTTAGGTACTAACGTATAGTTGTGGATTAACGTCATACACGTTTTCTTAAGCACCAATGTGGTTGTGGATAAACGTCATACACATATTCTTAAGTACTGTATTAGAAAATATTAACGATATTTTGTAAAAAGCGTGCTTGTGAATGGAGGACATGCACGTCACTAGTCTTGATATGCCAATAACTAAGAAGTGTCTATTAATAATCTGGTTTAAGAAACACTTGAATATAATGCTCTATAAGTTTATGACTGTTTTATTTTAATTTCATGTGCTAGCTTTTGCTTTTGTTTTTGGTGGATAGTTTGTGCATAACTCTTGCTACATAGCATCTATGGCAGGCTCCTTGGGAGTTCGTAAAGGTTCATGGACAGAAGAGGAAGATAATCTTCTTAGGAAATGCATTGAGAAATATGGCGAACAAAATTGGCGTCAAGTTCCTCTAAGGGCAGGTGACTGACTGATATCACTAAACTCAGTATATGCATGACTGCTTGAATATGCAAAACTATTATATCTATTTAATTCTTGTACTTTCAGGTTTAAATAGGTGCCGGAAAAGCTGTAGATTGAGATGGGTGAACTATCTGAAGCCGAATATCAAGAAAGGAGGATTTGAAGCTGATGAAGTTGATCTAATTCTAAGGCTTCATAAGCTGCTAGGCAACAGGCGAGTGAAATTAAGAGTTAATTACCAAAAAATGATGAAAAAAATGAAAAATATTCCTAGAGTTGCTTAATTATCTAGTCTTAGTTCTCGCCATATATATAATTTAATCTAGCTCTTCCGACTTGTACGAGACCAGATAGTCAACCCACCACACATGCATGTATATCATATTATATATCACATATATTTGCCCTCCAAACTAAAAACTCTCATATGATTCAAGGCAAAAATTACATATATATGTGTAAAATCTAATTTATATATATACACGTGCACATATGCACTGACAACTAGTAATTAATAGATGGCTTATTTAAGTATTTTTTGTTGAAAAATTATTAATATTTTGTTAAAAAATTATCAATAATTGAGCAGTAAAAATATAGTTACCAACCACTAATAATAACCTTTCAGCAATTGGTTATATTTCAGCCAGCACTCAATTCTGCACTTCGCAGCCTGATGGCTCATGAAGGAGGGAGTGAATTACTAGCTTATTTGTGCTTGGATTTCTCATGCCAAATTAGTGTAGATACATGATTTCATAAGTGTAACTTTCATTAATATGCAAATGTCTTCTCCCATTATTAATCCTACAGCTTAAATATTTGTTAAAAAAAAAGAAAAAAGAAAAAAAGGAAAGTGGGAGCATAAAATCAGAACCGATTTGTGCAGATGGTCACTGATTGCTGGCAGGCTTCCAGGAAGAACAGCGAATGGCATAAAGAATTACTGGAACACGTACCTTCGCAAAAGGCCACTTTGTTCCACAGAAATTGTGAAAGAAAATAGACCAATGGCACAAACTGTCAACATTATAAGGCCTCGTCCTCGGAGCGTCTCCAAAAACTTTTCATGGTTGAAGGGAAAAACTATTAGTAATGAGAATAGTGCACTCTTAGAAGAGAATCTCTACAAGGGCGCATCTACAAGTACAACATTGGATCCACAGAAGAATGAAATAGTGTCGTGGGAAAGCTTGTTATTTGAAATGGAACAATTTGATCAAGGAGATTGTGGCTCTATATTTTTGTCAGACGGGGAGGCCATGCCAAACCTTTGGGCGGAAAAATCTCCTCCAGGGACAACGATGGTGGAAGACAGTAATTTTTGTGGAGTTGGCGAGGGTTATTCTTCTGACCTCTGCATTGGCATGAACTTGCTGAATCACTTCACTTCAGAGGATCAAGAGCTAGAGAGTCTGAAAATTCTCTAGTTCTCACTTCTGAGTTTAATTTGGCCAAGAAAAATATTTGCTTTTATCATGTCAACGTTTGTGTGTACTTTGTTAATCTTACATCTACTAAACATTATCATGTGATTTTCCACTCTTCTCAATTAATCAATCCAGCCTGTAATATTTCACCTTGGATATGTCATGCTTGGCCTGGCCCCAACTCCAAAAAACAAAAAGTTTCACAAATTTTTCAATGTTGGCCATTTGTCCGCTAGAAATTTCATGGTTCTTAAAACTTGCGAACACACCTAAGGTTTGGACGAAAATTATAGATTCAGAAATTTCGTAAACTAACATTGACCTCCTCCATTTAATGTTTAAGAGCCACATCTTTAAAATAACACCAAATTAATCTTAGATAATTTTTATCTGAACCATTTGGGTTTATGAAATTATACAAAACCGGTATATATATATATTGCTTTATTTTATTTTAGGAATTTACTAAAACAGCTATATATTTCTTAACTTTAATTGATGTTGATTAATGGTAAGAAGTTATTTTATGGCTTTTAAAACATTCAAGGGTTTGTTGCAATTTTTCTGACATAAGGGGGAGGAAAATAAATTATTCAACAATAGATTTGATGTTATTTGAAAAATGTGGCTAACGATGTTAAATGCAAGGAGGTCAATGGTAGTTTAAAAAACGACTAGGTGTCGAATTGTTTGACCAAACCTCAAAGGTACCAATAAGAAACTCCGAATAATTATTCTAAATTGAGTTTGATGATTTTTCTTTTAGAAATTAGAGATAACCAAACGGAGAGGGTTGTATTGAAAATTTAGCAGATTCAATTTTTTTAATTGTCTAGGTAAGTTCAATTTGACGGCAAAAATATCATTTTAGGTGAATTGTAGAAGCGTTAAAATATACTTTTAATAGGTTAGTAAGCATTGATGGGTAATGTGTTCATCAACTTGTAATAACTAATAACTTACTCGTCAATCTTATAGAATTTGACAACCAAATCATTTAGTCTTATCAACTTGTCATGTTTGATAGGTGAGGTATTCATCAACTCATCAGTTGGTTAGACAATAAAAAAAAATTGAATTTGACTAAATTTTAAAATATTTCCTCCAACTTGGTTATGTACATAGTTAACTCTTTCTTTTTGGTTTCTTTGTAATTTTCATTACTTTTGAAAAAGTAATTAGCATGCAAAGAGTACTTAATTGCATTTTGTTCCGTTACTTTTCATTGATGATTGACTAGTCATATTAGGCCTTGCAAGGAGTTGTGTTACAAAAGGTTTGTCCCTTTTTTTTTTCCTCAGAGCTAGATTATATGAATCTAAGCCATTCTGTTAGTTTATTATGTTTAATTTAACCTAAATCCATCTGATAATTTGATATGTTACCCAAATCTGACCCATTCAACTTGATTATGTACATGGATAGAACTACCTGTTGGCCTAGGGCTCCATTGCCACCAGGCATAAAAAAATTTAATAAAATCCCTTAAATCTTTTATAAGGATATGATACTATAATCATTCAAGGATATTATTGATATTTTAAATTAGTGGATCCACAATTTTTTTTTTGTTTATATTCAATGAATTATATATTCATTTCAAACTTTATATGACTAGATTTCCCAATAAAAAATAATATACTATTTGGATTAAGAGATTGCGTGGACCTAGATATATTTCACCCAATTATATTGGACCAAATATATATCCAAAATATCCAACATGACGTTTGTAAATACTCTTTTTGCAGCATTCTGAAGATAAATCAATATAGTGTTTTGGTTTTAAGGGATAGAAAAGCGTATGTCTTTAAATCGTTTCACTTCTACCGTTTTGTTAGAATAATAGTTAATATTGTCCGTGGTTGCCAACGATCAAATCAATTAAGGATCTGTTTGGTTTGAGTTTCAAAATTGGAATCAAAATCGGAATTAAAATCGATATTGGAATTGGAATGGGATAGAATTAGAATTAGAATGGTTATTCATTTTATCTGTTTGGTTCAGTATAGAATCAAAATCTGAATTCTATGAAAGTTATTTGGATTATAAAAGTTTAGAATCAGAATTAATATCAAATTTTCAAATTACTTCCCTGTAATAGTACGTAAAATAAATATATATATTATTGTTATCATACAATATGAATTTCCATTTTTCTTGCACTTTATTCTTTTTTTTACCTTTTATAAAAAATATTATAACCTTTTATTAATCTTTTTAAATATTATAACATTTTTTGCATATTATCATTTTTTAATTTATTAAGCATTTTTTACAATATTATACTTTTTAATTTATTATAAAAAATATTATAACCTTTTTAAAATTTATTAACTTTTTTTAAGTATTATAATATTTTTTTAATTGTTTTAAATATTATAATTTTTTAATTTATTAACCTTTTTTAAAAAATATCATAAATTTTTATTTTTAATTTATTACCTTTTTAAAAATATTATAATTTTTTAATATATTTATTTTTTTAAAATATTATAATATTTTAAATTAATTTACCTTTTTAAAAAAATTATAACTTTTTTTAAAAGAATAAAATAGTAAAAAATATATTATTTTGATTCCAGCCAGGAATCAAAATTGATTGATGGGGGCGGAAGAGAATGACTGATTCCTTTGCCTAGGGTAATGGGATTCCTATTCTCTGGTTTATTTTTTTCCAAACAAACAGCAAAAACGGTAATACCCCATTTCTATTCTCATTCTTGGATATATGTTTACCAAACCAAACAGCCTGTAAATATAGAAAATATTGAAATACAATGTTTCAAATTCTCTCTGTTCCAACCTTACATCTTTATTGGCTTACATTAACATACAAGAAACCAGATTGTAGTAAAAATTTAAGGTTTATTTAACTAAAAATAAAAAAATAAATAAAAATAATAAAAAGAAACATGTATAAAAGATAATATCTAAGTTCAAATCAATTTTATAGGACAATTTAGAATTTCAGCCATTAATTTCAATGACAGATAAGTTCTCTTTAATTGCTTTCAGAAGTCAAATTTGTTTGGTCTAGACTTTGGTGGACAAGAGTTGTGTAATTTTCTGCGTCAATGAAGATAGAAAGAGATTTAGCTTTTCTTAATTTGGGAAAGATAGACTTTGGTGGACAAGAGTGTATTGTGACTTAAGGGCCTTTTAATATTTTTGTATGACATCTGAATATGATTGAATAAAAATATCTGAATCATAAATTTTTTTTTTTTTTTCGTTTTTTAAGGTCCGATAATAAGACTTAAGTTGTTTGACATATATGCCTTATCACGTATTATATATGTTATACATGAAATGTATTATATAACCATTTGCAAAGAATCAATTAGACATAATTAAAATCAAAATACTATAGTGCTATCAAAAAGTTTTTTTTTAATTAATCTATCTTGCTTATAATTTGAAAAAGTAATGTACACACACACATATATATAATTAAAAATATTTTCTAAGGAAATAATTAAAATTTTCTATTTTTGATTAAGGAGATGAATTACATGAACAAATATTAAGTTTAGAAAGACACCAATAAAAGGTAAAAGAATTTTACAGAATAGGAAATAGGTAAAGTAAATAAGGATATTTAATACCATCAAATTTAGAAATCCATTTAGATATTTTTTCCATTCAGATAAGAACTAAATTTTTTAGCCTTTTCAATTTATATGAAATTATCTGAATCTCATACTTATCTCGAAAACATAATGACCTAAATTATCTAAATGACTGAGAATCAATCAAACTTAGACTTCAAAGTTAAAAACAAACACCTCCTTAATCTTTTAACTTAATTTGAAACAATAAGAGTGGTATTTATTTTTTATCTGAATAGGTTTGAATTTAACTTGAATTTGAGTATGAATATATAAATCTAAGTGATACGTTTGTTTCTTTTAGTTTGATAAATGTCGGAAACTAATATTTTACCCATATATCCTTATTGTAATGTTTTGTAAAGTTATAAAGAATTGTGTCATAAATGAATTATATAGGGGCATTTTAAAGAATTAAGGGTGAGAGAACCCATTCAGATTTCTTTTATTCAAATAAAAGCTAAAAAGAATGTCATATTCAGACTTCAAACCTAGAAACAAGATCCCCAACAAATCACCCTTTATCTAATTATTGAGAGGGTCTTGAAAAATAAAATATATTTTTTTACTTGAAAGGTTTAGTATTTCATTAAATGACATAATAATAAGAAATTTGAAGTAACAAAGATCTCATGCATGCTATTTATTTATTTTTGAAGTATAAACATAAAAAAAATGTTTGAAATAACAAGGAAAATTATAAGAATTAACCAAAATTAAGGGTGCGAGCTGAAAAATAACCAACTTTTAAATTTATATAATTTGTCTAACTATTTCTAGTTGTTATGATGAAAATACCGTTCAGTTCCATTGTGACTATCTGATGACTGTCTGGCAAGTCCAACGAGTTCTATAATTTTTTGGTAACTATCTGGTGAGTCTGACGATTGTCCGATGATTGTCGAGTGAGTCTAATGATTGTTTGTTTGCTGAAAAATCTTAGAGAAGGGGAAGTTTGGTTTATAAGGAGAGGTATATTAGTCGTTTTAGGTGTAAGTAGGTAGATAAATCATACAAATTGGAAAATCAATTATTTTTCAACTTGCACCCTTAGTTTTAGTTATTTCTCATAATTTTCCAAATAACAAGGAAAGCATTAATAAACAAATGAGGTTATTTGTACAAAAAATACCATTAGCACCCATTAGTTTTATAAAATTTTGTTATAAACATATCCTTAAATTAAAAGGTAATGTTATTTGCACACAAAAAAAAAAACTATAACACCCATTTTTTTATAAAAATATTTTTTACTAAAATAACAAAAAAGTCTTTTTACTACATACTCACAATTCAATTGTTACGACTCGGAACTCCTTATATAGGAACTCTAGGGGGTGAACTATGTAAAATAAAATAAAATAAAATAAAAGTTAAAATCCATAAAATTACACATAATTTTAGATTTATACATAATATCCAAGAATAATTCTTTACATATTGTTCAAAACACATAATGCATGACAAGGTACATTTCTAAATTCTCCGGAAGTATCTAAGTGAGCTCCGGAACATCTCCGCTTGAAGTTTAAACTCTGGTACCTGTGGAAAGAGAAAGGGTGAGCAAATACAGCCTAGTAGGAATTCACAATATACACAAAACTATAACATTTTAATTGAAAGCACATGACGGATAATCATTGGTCGATCTCATTTACTAAATTTTTACCAATCTAGTGTTTCCCTTAAATCTTGTATCAAACAGGTCAAAATAAGGTCTAACACTAGCTTCTCACTCATAAATGTTTCCCTTAATCTTGTATCAAACAAGTTAAATAAGGTCTAAAACTAACGTCTCAGCTATAAGTGTTTCCCTTAAATCTTATATCACACAGGTCAAAATATGGTCTAACACTAAAGGTTCAGTTCACTTATCACCAATCTGCACGTTTTCATATTCACAAAATATACCGATTAAAATGAAATAGAGATGAGTAGAAATGATATCCCTACCTCGGATTGCGGATACGCAAAGCCTTTAGTCTTCCTCTCTCTTTCTTCTCTCTTCTTTCTCTTTCTTCTTCTCTCTTTCTCTTCCTTTTCCTCTCTTCTTCTTGTCTTTTCCTCGTTTCTTTTTCCAGAAACCCTGAAAAATGAGAGGGCGTATATATAGAGGGTGAAAAATGGGATACGAACGGTATTTTGAAATCTTTAAAATATCTGATATCCCGCTACGGCGCTGCGGCGCAACTTCATCTGCACTGTGGTGTGACCTTTCTACCCAACCATGCCGCGACGTACATTTCTTCTATATCGTGGCGCAAACTCTTTGACTTAACTGTGCCGCGGCGTAATTTTCATTTATGCCAGGGCACCGACTTTCTAACTTACAATGTCGCGGTGTGATTTCTTCCTACGCCACGGCATAGTTCGGCTACCCTGTATCCCTTCCCTTTCCTATTCCGCGGTGTGATTCCATTTCACATTGTGGCATGGTTCCTATACCACAACTCCAAATTCCCCTAATTTTTTCATACATACTCACACACACATATATATATATGTGTGTGATTCTATATATATATATATA
>JANLJB010029753.1:0-17296 GCA_026212285.1 Bursera cuneata
CACAAATCTTAGAGGAGACGAATGCATGTATAATATTTGAGATTTAGGGTTAATTTTATTAGCTTAGATAATATATAGATGATATGATATGTGAGATACATGGGAGAGTCTCTCGAATACCCTGAAACACTAAAAGCTAAAACAAGAAATGATGAGGGTGGCTTGGTGAAAGGTGTGGGAACTGTTGTTTTTGAACTCCAAGAGTAGAAGAAGCCAAAAAGAGTGATGAGATGAAAGCATTTTTCTCGTTGAGTTGTGTGGGGTTTCCATTTGGATTCTTCTAACACGTAGTCGGCCAACCCAACAAAACAAATACAAATCTCAAATAAAAACAAAACAAATCTTATACATTCCGCGTTTAACAGAGAAGAGAATGCGTTATTGTTCTTATGTGATGATGACATGTTCGATTAGTAAATCGACACATAAGAGAGTAGCTATTCCAAAGGATTGATTGCGAGAGATTCTCTTACCCTTCCTTGTCTGTCAAGTTGAGCAATTTGTTTCCAAGAGAACCCACAATGACAAAACCTCGCCATCTATTGTTGAGTAACTGCATTTGCATATGGAAGAAGAAACCAAACCCTACTACAGAAAACAAGAGATATGTCAATTATTGAATAATAAGTTAGAGCATATTTTATATTTATAAAATGATCATGAATTGAAATACGAAATTTCTCCTTATTTGATGTAAAGAAATAATGGGAATTCGAGTTGATGATTGAATTAGCATCAAGTGGAAGGGGCTAGAGAGATGTATCATGTAGCTAGGGTGCAGGGTAGATGTTATGATAATGAGGTGCACCATAATGTTGCCATTCTGTCATGAGCTTCTCGCAGAAGTTAGCGAGTTTGTAAATGACAGTTGAGTTGACACAAAACACAAGTAGTCTAACAAAAGTTCTCTCCCAGTGAGTCCTTTCACGTTAATCACGCTACTTCATGTCGTCTTCACAGTTGCTAGCTCTTCACCAAAACCAATCTCTCTTGGTCTTGCACTGAGAAAGAGAAGAACCTAATATGTTCAATAACAGTTGACGTTCATAATAATTTCTTTGGACCAAACGTCGGCATACAAAGAGAAAAGAGAAAAAGTGAAGTGATATGTGAGATATACACCGTCTTTCAAGAGAATATATAAAATAAAATTTGTAAATGATTGCCAAGCTAGCTAGTTAGCTTTTTAAGGAGCTGCTGTATTTAAATAGTGAGAGAGAGAGAGAGAGAGAGAGAGAGAGGAAAGAAAGGTGATCATATGCAAAAAAGCATCTAAAATGCATTCAAAGATGTGGGGGACCTAAGTGCAAAGAGGATGTAGAATGGTTTCAATTGTTTCATATAAACCTGTAGAATGTTGTACTTGGGCACTTAAAGTTTGGAACATAAATATTAAATGCTTTGCTGTGGAGTATTATCTTTTATGCGGTGATATATATGTGGGCTAAACAAGATACGGTGAAAAACAATTGAGGCTACCCTTCTTACATTCCAGGCTGTATAAACTGTAATCGAAGCAATAATATTACTACATAGTTCAAGTACTGGTGAAGCTTAGAGATTATTTTAGGGCACACGACAAGATTAGAGCAAGTTTGCATATACTGTGAGGAAATGAGATTAGAATTTAGTGATAATTTATTGATCAACACGTATTACATATATACTTGTTAATGTTAAATAATGAAAGAAAAGCAGCTTAATTAGTGCTAATCTTTTTGAAGATTGGGGGACCCTTGATTCACAAAGTAATGAGTAGTAAAGGTGGGTAAAGGCAGTGAATGGCAAGCAAAGATTTCTCTCTCTCACTTCATCAGTCACAAAAAAGAAGTCACTTACACTGTGGCATACTTAGTTGCAATTAGAACGGAGGGCTCACTCCCCAAGAGTCTAAAAAGCCAGAGAAAATGTGTAGATTTTGCAACACAAAACAAAGAACCCTAAGCCTCAGATGCCAATGCCATTCCTCTCTCTCTCTCATTCATTCAAATGTTGACAGTCTTCCATTCAACACACTTTCAAACCACCACTTTTTCAGACATCACCAAATCACACCACACTGAAACTAATTATTACGAAGAGCCCTAGGCACAAAGAGAGAGAGAGAGAGAGATAAAGAGAGGGCAGGCAGCAGGCTATGCTAAACGCTGCAGGGCTAAGCAGCGAAGGGCTCGTCCAGCTACAGGTACTGTAGTGTTTCATATATATGGTGACATTGTTCAGTAGGTGAGAAGCCTGAGACTAATCAGTTCCCTGATATAGAGAGAGAGAGAGACACACACACACACAAAGACAGTGAGCGTTTTGGATGCTGAACATAAAACAAATCAAAGATATGCCATTAAGTTCATTTAATAACAATCCAAAATCCGTCACAGATCCCAAAGAGAATGGGAAGATCATATAATATTAGAGAATGATCAAACTCAGGTTCAATAACAAAGAAGTGAGAGATAGGCATGTAGAGACTCAAAGACTCACTATAGCGAAGAACAAAAATTATGCCATTAATCATATAGTTCACAATACATCCCTTCTGCTTGAGGTTGAAACATATAGAGCCACGCACATTTTCGGAGAGAGTGATCATCATGTGGCGTGAGAGACTGAGAGTTAAGAGTTTCGAGCACCATTGCAAAAGACTGATGAGAAACTCTTTTTTGCAAGAAGAGTCCTTTTCAAGACTGAGAGAAAGTTTCAAGCGCCATTGCTTTCACTTCCATCTAAAACTAGCCTTTTATTGCTACCATAAACAGCAATAGTCCAGCTGCTCCTGCATCTTTGTAGGAACATGCAATAGAAATAGACACATATATTTATATATATAACAGACAACAGCATCAACATAAACAATAGCAACGACATCAACAAATAAGACTATTGTTTGACATATTACCAAAACAAAATATAAGACCAAGAGAAACACTATCTGATTCTTTCTTCCCAACTTATACATGTTGATCAGAACCCAATATAACAGGAACAAACATATACCTAAATGAGTTTCATAAATATAATATCATTAGTTCCTCTACTTGTTCATCATCCTGTAAAGTCTACCTCTTGATGCGCTACATCTAGGGTAAAGCACTATATTGATGCAAATCACTCCATGCTTGAACACCATTCCAGTTGCTTGTGTTATCATTGACGTTGCCGCTACTGTTAGTTGGGGTGGCAGCAGCCACTGGTGCGTAATTTCCAAAGAACCACTCAGTTGCAGTCTCACCACTTGCACCCACTTTTCGTGATGAATTTCCAACACCACAAGCTTCTGGTTTTGAAATCTCCAGATTCTGAAACAAAATGGGTTGCGGTTTCTGTGGCTGGCTCTCAAGAGGAACGGAAGAAATATTGCTATCTTTTTGGTTCTCTCCACCGAAAAGCATAGCCAGTCTTTGCTGCTGCAACCTCCAGTGCAAATCTTGGTTTATAGAACTCAAAGACTCAATTGAAGATGCAATACTGCTGTTAATATTCATTGAACCCATTTCTTGAATTGCACCACTGAAGCCATTAGTAACAGAAGAGAGTGGATAATTGAACCCCATCATGTTATTAGCAGAGCTGCCAGGTGGATCAAGACTAAAACAAGAACTGTTACTATCCCCAAATGCAGAAAATTGGCTACAGAGACCAGTTGGTGAAGGATTAAGCCTAGGAAATGATAAGCCACCAAGCTGAAAATCCATGGCTGGAGAGAGACCATGAAAGAACTTCAATCCACCCATCTCCGAAGTCGAACCAGAGTCTTTTGAGTCACCGGAGAGCCTCGAAGATGACTTTATCTTCTTATTCTTACGACAACCACCACCAATCGGAACGTTGCGCAAGGCCCCTCCTTTGGTCCAGTACCTCCTGCAAGTCTTACAAAAATGTCTCGGTTGAGTAAGACTGTAGTTGTTGTAGTAGCAGAATTTTGTGTTGGGCGAGTCACATCTCGGACACTTAAGGAGCTGCTCTTGTGGCCTTGTCGAGGCTGCAGCTGTGGCTGCGGCTGTGGCTGCTTTTCGGTTACCAGGGTTTTGGTTTTCATCTTTGTTTCCTGGTTTTGCCAGAATATTATCAGACGACATCATGGATGGGTGGTTCTTTGGATAGTCAAGTTGTGTACTGGAGAGAACCTAGCTAAAAAAACTTTTTTTTTTTCCTACTTTTCTTCTTGTTTCTGCGCGAAAGAGAGAGCCTGCCTGAAAGTTAAAAAAGGCTAAAAAAAACTAGTTGTGGTTTGTGTTTGTGTGAGTTGTTGTTCAGTTTCCTTTTGCAGAGGCAATGATACTCAATTGAATAGTTTCATGCATGGGGTGGAGAAACGGAGATGGATGTTGATGGGGTCTTGTGATATTCATCAAAGAGAGGTTTGAATTACAGAAAATATATGTATATATAAGCTGATTTTGAGGTTGGATCTGATGGAATAAATAAAGCTACGAGAGAGAAAGAGAGAGCAGATCTCCCTGGAAATAAAGGGTCGGTATATATATTTATATTTATATATAAAGGAAAGAGTAAAGAGAGCGATAATAGAGACAAACAAAGTAGATAATCTGAAACTGATCTCTGCCAGAATAAGGAGATCCACAATTTCATTCAAATAAATTTATCGATTAGTAATTACTCTTCATCTCTGATGATGGGCATCATATAAGGGCGGTTAATGTTAAAATTTCAAGTATAAGGGACTACACGTGAAAGTTACACTGTAATGATGGCATTATTATACATCTTTTAAGACACAACAAGGCGGGTCTTCGATCCTTTCTATTCTTTTCTTTCTGTCTATATTTAATTTTCAGGGTTATCCTAGGTTTTTTTTTTTTTTTTTTATTTTTTTTTTTTTTTTTTTTTTGTTTANTTTTTTTTTTTTTTTTTTTATTTTTTTTTTTTTTTTTTTTATCTATAGACATTCAAGAATTTTGTCCAAGGACGATTTACATTAGTGGGTTATTAACACACTTTTTCCATTCTTTTCAACTATGTAAAATTACAAAAACTCAGGCTGTCTTCCTGGACATTCAGATGTAAACTCTCTTTAGTTTAAAATTATTTCGGGAAAATCTTAAATCTGTCCCTAAAATTTCCGAAATCTCATACGATCATTGATAATTTAAATATATTATGAATATATTCTTTAAATTTTGATTTCATATATTGATCATACTAATAGATAACATATGAGAGGTACGTAGGATTCTTGAAACCTCAAGGACTACGTGTAGGATTTCAACATAGTTCCTTTGGAAAGATCTACGAAATTTACCCCTATTTCTTATTTTCTTTACTATTAAAAGATATTATTTGACTATAATTAGAGATTCCAAATAATTTTGATTAAATGAATAGTTAAATATGATGAAAATTTTTTAATGACAAAGAAGATGGAGATAAATCAATTTCAAGATTGGAAGAGTTACACATTATACATGATGTAAGGGAAAACCTCATGGGAGGTAAATGAATTTTCCCACAAAATAATAAACTAAGATATTAAAACTCGATTCCTTCTTGCCTTTAGCTAGCTGATCTACAGGAGAATCAGAGCTTACTGGTTATGTATATACACTTTTTAAGTGCATGGAAGGGAAGATGACGTATGGGTCACAAGCATAAAAGCTTGTGTGTGATCAGGTTTAATAGTACGTATAAGCTTTACATCCTCCAATTCTTTGTTCATCTTTTTGCAGAATGTGTGAGTAATCTTTATTAGACACAAAGAGCCAAAAGAGAAAACAAGTAAAGAAAGTGTTACTATTGGATGAGTTGTTAGGATCAAAACATGAGCTGGAATATACTCCCAGATTGAACACTTATATATAAATTATTTGTCAACTGATATGTACGCTTTAATTAATAGTATTTGATGGATGTATGTGATGAGCAGAAACACTTGCGTGAAGCCGAAACTAATACTGATTGTTTAAATAATTGATGGATGTGAAATGTGAAGTCTCTGAAGGATATGCATAAAGTTGAAAACCTGAAATAATGTTACCCAAATTGATACAAGAAGAGGAGAATTTCTTTGTCTCTAACGTAGAAATACTTAACATAGAGGGGCAGAGAAATCATTTGTGATGTGATACATGTAATTAAACTGCATGAATAAAGAGAAATTATGACTCAGAATTGAGATCCGGGATGTGATCTGATACAATCTAGATTGAAATTAAATCAGAGCAGCAATGGCAGTCGTATTAGTATAAGTAGCTAGCACAGGCGAGTAGTAGCTAGTAAGTGATCAGTGAAGGTCTGGCCGACAGAGCAGCAGTGGAGCTCTGCCAAACGCATCACCCTTGTCTATTCCTTCCCATGTAATGTCTCTATTAACCCAATCTCACTTTAACGAGCCTCCCACACAAGTTTACACGTGTAAAATTCCCTTTCTCTATCTAATTATCTTTAATCCACACCATGGTTTGGGGGACTTATCTAGCTTTTAGGATCAAATGGGCCACCTATCTCGCTGAATGTTATTTAATGTTGTTGCTTTAAAACACTGCTTCAAGTGCTAAACTAACAGATCAAAAGAAACTTTTAGGGCATGAAGATGTACACATTAATGAGCTTGTTGAACTTAGTCCAGGCCTCGTCAGAGACCCATACATATCATCTGATCAAAGTGGCTAGTCCTCGATCTAAATTATGTGAGTTGAGTCAGGCAAGGAAGCAGATGAAAGTACAGTGGTAAAGGCACTCAAAACTGCAAAGATACCCTTTTTTCCCACCAGTTCTACCTCCGGAAATCTTGATGCTGGGTATCAGTTCTGAGCTTGTTTGTCTTGTTTTGTAAGCTTGGATGATGAAAAGTTTTCTGGGAACCAGAAGAGTAGCGAGTTTATTACTTGGCGTAGAAAAGTAAAAGAGAGTTGAGAGAGAGGTAAAGGAAGAGTTTACCGTTCTATGCATACAACTGATCTCATGATCAGCTAGTATGGAACGTCCTTTCTGCTTTAGCTATTAAAATTACAACTCTAGTACTTTTATTTTTTATTTTTTAAGAAATAAGCTTTTATATATATATATCAACCAAATCAGAATTTGTATGCTATAGCCTAATCAAATATTAGGTGGAGCTTTATAACTATGTAATCTTTTAATGTTTTGTCATTTTGAGAAGTCCAAAAGTGCACTATGTGGAATGTAATTTGGCCAATAAATTTCTCACATATGATGAATAAAGTAGTCCTCGAGAAGCATCAGCAAGTTGAGCTTAATAGAAGCAGTACTGGTGGTGGAAGTGGGTGTGCCGCCCAACGATGGGTGTTGGGGAAGCTAATTATGTTTGTGAAGATTGGTAACGTGGAGGCGCCGTAATATCACTAGGCAGAGAAGCAACAGCTCGATCCAGATAGACATGTATGATCTATCACACATAAGGAGCACGTGAGAGGGGTGGCTGGATTCCCGTGAGACCAAACCAGAAACTAAGCACATAGTCACATATAAAACACTACTTATAATCTGTTTTTGTCTACATCTCTTAACAAATCAAACGTTACTACTTCTCACGAGCCTAACCACTTCCACTTCTTCCTTCTTCCACCTTCCATCTACCATTTCCGATTTTTCTTTATTAATTTCCTTGCCCAATTATTTATTTTCAAGCTCCCTTAATTTCATAGCCAATACGCTTACGTTCAAAAGTGAAAACTACGACAATGTTACATTTTACGTTACTACATAATTTTAGATTGAAATATCACACATCTTGTCATGTTTCGAAGACATATATTTGAGTTGTATATCAAATTGTTTTTAACTTCCAACGTGATTCAATAGTTACATTTTCTTTTAGACAAAATAAATTATATAACTGGTCGAATATCAACACTTAAAGAAATCCAGTTTAGTTCAAATATGACTCAACTTGAGTTGGAGATCTTTTGGTCTCCCCACTTAGATGTTTTAATTGATTCAAATACATGGTAATTCTTTTAGTGGTTTAAAATACTAAAAATCATTTTATTGATATGGTATTCTTAACTCTTGTGATATCACATACCTTTCCACATAATAAATAATGTTAGGGATTGGATAAGAAGGTCTAACTCCACCATAAAAGCCAGCTTATGAGTCGATGTGGCATAAAATGCCAATTCAGTTGGGAATGCACCTGTAAGCTTGGGTTAACAAAGCCCGACCCCTCTTTATTGGAAAGACAACTTGGATTGACAGAGCTCGACCTATCTTTGGAAAGACAGCTTGGGTTGACAGAGCCTGATCCATCTTTGGAAAGGTAGTTTGGGTTGATAGAGCCCGACCCATCTTTGTAATAAGGGCAGCTTGGGTTGACAGAGCCCGACCCATCTTTGGAAATGCCCAGCTCTGATACTATGTTAAGAAGGCAAAATTCCACCACAAAAGGTAGCTTATGAGTTGAGGTTTACCTTCACTTTATATATGCAATCTAACCATCATTCCCAACCGATATGAGACTATCTAACATGATTAAATAAAATAAACTAGATAGATTCTACTTTAATATGAAAGAATTACAAAAATGGATGTAAAGTTTTAAATTAAAGCATTTAAAAATTGATTTCTTCTAAAAAATTTAGATGTTATAATTATGTGTCTGATAACAGACAACGTTTAATAGACAATGTTGTATTGCATATGATACAAAATATTGAATGTCTGGCAATTTATGATATTTAAATTTTTTTGAAACGGATTCATTTTAATGAGATTCTCTAATTTTGATTAAAAATTTTTAAAACCCTGTTAATGTTGATAAGTCTTAATTTGTACTAAGTGCATTGTATTGATGTATTTTAGGCTTAGCTAGCCTCGTAACCATACAACTAAAAAAAACATTAATTACTCCTTTCTCCTTATAGTTAATCTGTGTATCATCTCCTTTTGGAATCAGCAGATTCAGTGACCCTAAATGTAAAAGCTGGGTTTTAAATTCATATATATTAACTTTATCTTAGTAATTCTGAATTTCTGATCTTGAATTTACTTGTACTTGCATGAGATGTGCCCTCTAAAAGGACAAAAGTAAATACACATGCAGGGTACTGCCCTATACTACCTACGTACAAAAGTTGGTCAAATGTTATATCGCTATCAACCTCAGATGGATTGATTGTCAAAATCAATTAAGAAATTAGTATTTTAAGATCTTTCAATTAAAATAATCCCTTGTTGAATATTGATCATCTTCTGCATCGCAGCATTCCTACCAGAGCCGAGAGACTGATCTCTCGATAAAGCCACCCAGTAGAGAAGGGGGATCTTTAATCTTGGCCCCCCAAAAAGTTATTTTGTCCAGCCATTATTCCACGTATAAAACTGACATAGTTTTTCAAAACCTAATTTTTGTTATCTTTCCGATAATAAAATATTACTATGTACCCCTAAAAATGTATAATATGTTATATATCCCTATTTTAATAAATCTTTCAATATATATCATAATATTTTAAAAAACTTAATTTTTATTAAAACTTAATATTATGATTTCTTATTTATGGGTTCAAAAATAACTTATAAATAATATAAAAAATCAACAAATTATTGCTTGGTTATATCTGAGGTTAAAATTGAAATAAGAAATTTTAGTAAAAAAATAAATGAAAATTAAAATTTTCTAATAAATTTAAAGAGACATATTTCTATAATTTCAAGAAAAGATATAACCGAAAATTCTAAACTATTAAAATTTAAATAAATCTTGTGGAACTTAAAAAAAATTATATTGACCTTTATATCTAAAATAATATAATTACATAAAATTAAATTTCTCATAGAATTAAATAATATAATCTATATTTATATCAGTCAATTATGAAGAAACTAATAAATAGATAGGGTTACGTCTATAAAAATAATCAATAAATATTTGATGAAATTAAAATAACTATGAAAATTTATTAAAAAAAATGTTCTTGACTGTTATGATTTGTTAATAAAACTATCTTTTTTAAAAAATTATTTTTAATTAAAAATTCTTATTCAGTTTTAACCTTTGCTATAATCAAGCATTAAATTATTGATTTTGTAATATTATTATAACATATTTTTGGACTCATAATTAAGATATTATGATATTAAATTTTAATAAAAATTAAAATTTTTAAATATCGTGATATATCTAAAAATATATATTAAAATAAATATATAACATATACTTTACATCTTAAAAAGGTATATATATAATTTTTTTTTATTAACGGCTTGATATCAAAGATAAATTTTGAGGGATTTATTTTAGTTTTATATTTAGGTGGTATTTTGGATGATAGAAAAGTTTTTTTGGGGGGCCGAGACAAATGGGCCGTAGAGAACGCTACTGCGGAGGCTGCTTTCTGCGTCTCTGGCTCTTCTCTTGCTGTAACTGGAACTTGGCTGGAGTGTTCTCTCTTAGTTTTACTCGTTGAGTCGCTCTGCCATGCACGTATTTCAAAAGTTTGACAATATTGCATAGAGATAAGCTAGCTATTAACTTGCCTTTAAGTACGTATTGAAAAACTTAATTAATTGTTTCAATTTTCCAGGAGTTCGAAGCTGATTTCAGTTTGATATGAATCTTTGAGCACAGCTGAGATGAATCAAAGATTCAAAATCCGTTGAACTTACAGAGCACAGACTATGGCTTTGAAATTAATTTAATCTAGAATTTTCATTTATTACACTTGAGTATTTAAAGAGTTTCGTACGTGTTATCCCATCAAATCGTTGTACTCTATTGCTACCTTCATTTTGTCGTAAAATAACCGACAAAATAAACTCAAATTGAAAGCATATATTCGAGCTTTCCACGTTTTTATATGTCAAATCTATGAATTTTATACATCAAATTTATTGTTAATTTTTTCTTTCCATTATTATATCCATAATGCCTAATATGATTGATTATTTTTAAGAGATTGAGTGCGAGAAATAATCAAATTTAAATGGTTGGGTTAAAAAAAATATCCCAAATATTATTTGATTTTATAAACAAAATTGTTGGTCTGTTTATTTATTGGTGTCTAGTCTATGATTAAAATCTTTAGTTCGTAAATCCTTTATGAGTTGAAGTATCGTTAGATTGTTGACTCCTACGACCTTTATAGATCAAACTGTCGAACAGTTGATTGACCTGATGATAAGACAATCAAGTTTTTCAATACACGCCCAAATTTGATTATTTTTGTAAATCCTTATTTTTAAAATAATCTTACTAATAAATCAAAATATGTTCTCTAAAATTTTATTTTTCATTCATTCCTTTTATGTTATATTAGTCTGCAAAAGAAATAAAATTACAACAAATATAATATTTTTCTTTGCTACAAAACTATAATTCATATCTTGCACTAAGATAAAAAGTAAGTAAATATAGAGCAGAAGAAGTAGCCGGGAATTAAAACTGGTAGGCCACCAGTGGTGTAATTGAGCATCCACTAAATTAATTAATCTAATTAATTAAATATATATTATATATATCCATTAATAGTGTTCAATAAATTAGCAATAAATAAAGGGATGCCGACTCCTTTAATTAACCCAATTGCACTTAATTAGCTTCCTTTTTAATGAACAATGAAGACCAAAATGTGAGTACCGTACCGTTAACTGAAAGTCTTGGTTAATTGGTCAATGGAGATTTTGAAAGGCAGCTCGAACTGGAACCACTCGATGGAGCCCACAATACTATTGTTTTCTAGATGATTAATTTTAATTTTCTCTGACTAATTCATTAATTTTTGTTGTGCATGAGATGGTAGAGAGTACTGAATGGTTATCCAAAACAAAATTTTCAAGAGTCCAGTTCCGGCCCAATGATCCAACTAATTGGGCTTCTATTATTGACCCATATTTCATAGTATGAGAAGCCCAAAGAACGACTGTCAGTATTCTGGCCATTTGTCCTCTATGTAAGAAATTTACCGGCGCGTTTGGCAGCCTGGACAAGGAAGGGAACAGAACCGTTTTCAAGAACTCCAGAGACCCAACCCCCCCATGGGTCTCCGGAGCCCAGGCTTGGACAACTCAATTTTTTTTAAATGATTTATTAATAATGTAATAATAAATAAATGACTAAAATATTTTTAAATAAATATTAAAATAGAATAAATAATTATATTAAAAGTTTTATAGTTAAAATATAATATTATTTTTATATCTAAATTTATAATAAACAATAATATAGTAATAATAATGAAATGAATAATAATATAATAATAATTATATAAGTTAATAATTAATAAATATAAAAATTGAAAATATATTATATTAATTTCTCGTTATAAAAATATGAAAAAAGTATTTAATATTTTTAATTTCAATATTGGTTATTTTTAAAATTAATTTATATTTAAATTTTGAGTTTTCTTTTATTTACTATATATACTCCAAACGTAAGATAACATTACGTATAGTCCAATCAAGTCTAATCCAATCTAAAAAAATTTGTCCAATCCAGCCCAGTCCCGTCTTCCAAACACAGCCTACATGCAATCCGTGAACCAGCCAGGCGGCCACCATTTTTTTTAAACAAATCTCAACGTTTGGTTGAATCAGTCTGTCTTGGTTCTAATCCAATTAATCCATTAAATATCAGTACTCTAGCTATTGAAAAGTCATCATCAGCCAAGTTAAAAGCGAGAGAGAATTCAGGATGGAGAGAAGCTCGTGATTTGACCATCTAGAACTCGACCACGTGGAGTAGTTTATATAATTCTAATGTTCAAACTTAATTTCATAATTATTTCTTAATACAATTAGTTGAAATCAAAACAAAGGATCGCAGACGATCTTAAAAATACAGTTCTGTAAGTCAACAGCACCCACCATCGTATAGCCATGTTTGTGGCTACCTAGAAAGCAAAAAAGTTAAGAGGTCGACTTCAAAGTGTTGGCAACGTCAATGACAAATCGGTATCTAACATCCCCTTTTGCAAGGCGCTCCATTGCTGTGTTTACATAATCCACTGGGATGACCTCAATATCTGCTTTTATGTTGTGTTTGCCTGCGAAGTCAATCATCTCCTGCGTCTCCTTCATCCCTCCAATGCAGCTACCACCCACTATCTTCCTCCCTGCCATCCCACAAAAATTCTTAGTTAGCAACCATTAAAATTTTGTAGTCCTGTATATGAAACACTGTAAGGCAAGAAAAGAAACGAAGATCAAACGTTTAACGCTCACCCATCAGCAGAGGAAAAACAGGCAGCTCCAGCGGCTTCTCTGGTGCGCCAACAAGAACTAGCTTGCCATTACATTTCAGTAGTCCAATCAATGGAAGCAGAGGATGAATTGCAGATACTGTATCGATGATACCATCCAACGTGCCCATTGCAGCCTACAAAACCAAGGCAATCAAAATTATAAACCTCACACACATGATCAGTATTGTTAAAGTTATATATGTCAATGGTATGTAAATACCTGCATCTCATCTTGGTTACGGCTGACCAAAAATGAGTCAGCACCAAGATTTTCAGTAGCTTCCTTCATCTTGTTAGGGGAGGTACTGATCACAGTCACTTTAACCCCCATTGCCTTGGCAAATTTGACAGCTACATGGCCTAGCCCGCCCAACCCAACCACACCCACATGCATGCCAGGCTTGTCAAGTCCATAGTATCTCAATGGACTGTAAACTGTGATACCTGCACAAAGGAGAGGGGCGCCCCCATCAAGTGGTAGGTTGTCCGGAATAAGGACCACGAACTTTTCATCAGCAACCATAATATCAGAGTAGCCTCCATATGTGATGCTTCCATCGTGGTATTTGGCACTATAGGTAAGTATCATTTTAGGACAGTAATTCTCGAGATTGTTGGCACAGTTGTCGCAGGACTGGCATGATCCAACCATGCATCCCACGCCCACTTTGTCTCCAGCTTTGAACTTTTCTACCTTGCTCCCTACCTCTGTCACTACACCCACAATCTCATGCCTGCATTGCAAAAAAATACCCATTTAGTGACATGAGTTTTCATTTTATTGTCCTGCCATCGAAGATCTCCTTTCTATTTTGCCATCTACCTTTTCTCAAATTTCTGTTAAACTGATAAATCTTTTAATAGGGAATCAAGGAAAATGGGACCATGGATATATGTGGTATGTGTACGTTACATAGTTTTGAGTTATATATGGTAGTAACTGGTGAACCTTGTGGCGATTCCGCACATGAGTTTCTCATCGCATACTACTCTATTTTTTATTTTGTGTGATAAATAATTAAACATGGATATTCAACCTGTCCTAATCTTATCTTTTGTTAAGTTCATAAAAAAATTGTGATTATTGTCTAAGTTTATGAAAAATATGATTGATAATTAAAGGAGATGTATTGATGAAAAAAGAAAATGAAAAAAATCCGAGATGTGTGCGTGAAGAACATGTACATACCCAGGAACAATAGGGTAGGTAGAAGTGCCCCATTCGTTTTTGATCATGTGAAGATCCGAATGGCATATCCCACAATACATCACTTTGAAGGTCACGTCCTTCTCCCCCGTTGCCCTGCAATTCCATATCAATTCAACTCAACATTAGCGTAAACGAGGACCAAACTGAAATTTAGAACATATATGGAGGGATGAGAGAGGGAGCGAGGAGACAGAACCTCCTTGAGAAACCGAAGGGAGAGAGAACACCAGAGTTGTCTCTGGCTGCCCATCCAAAGGCCTTCTTTTGGTGTACTTCATCAGCTCCTTGCCCCATTAATATTTTCTTTCCTTCTTCCTTTGCTTTCGAATCAGAGAAGCGAAACTGGTTAGAATATTGCTAGATTTCGTAGTATTTAAGGAGAGCTTGAATGTGCATGTGGTGTTGTGAGTGTGCGTTGGGTTGGCTCATTTATAGGAGGTAACTTGAGCCTCTCATTACGTCAAACTTACGCACTTGGTGAGCTAATGAACGCCCGTTTAAAATATCTTACTTGCTTTCTTATTCGTTATTTGACCAAGTTCATATTTGATGCTTTCTCCTCCAAGCAAGCAATAATTAGCTCTTTTCTTTACTGATGAGCAGATTGAAGACACGACCGCACTGAAATATTTTTGATTTTTGATACAGACAACAAACCAATTTATGTGGACATACTTTGCTTTTGTTTCTGGTTCTTGCATGGCCAAAAGTCTAGCAACGGGGACCCTTCATATTTTCATCATTTAATGTACATGTAATTTTTTTATTTAAATTTGACGTAATTGATTACTCTACGTAAATTAAATACAAAGAATTTATTATCATACAATTGGGTTATGTATAGTCTTTCATTTATCTTTCACTGAAGTAATCGTACATGCGTTCTTTATACTAATTCAGAGTAATATTATTTATATATAAACTGATTTGGATGGTAACATATTAAATAATTGGTCAATATAAAAAATTACTCTTATATTTTGGATTAATTTTAGGTAAAAATCATGTATATTATTTTAATCATCAACAATTCTTATAAAATTGTTAACTTTTGATCAACCGTTAGTTTTAATCTAACAAAAATATGAAAGGGCGTATATGCTCTTATATTATTTAATTAATTTATATTATTCAAGTAAAATATAATAGGAAAATATCAAAAACTACTTTGTATTTTGGCATAATTTTGAGTGGAACCCGAGTTCACCTCTTAAATTATCAACTTTTAATCAACGGTTAGTTTTAATCTTAGCAGAAATATGAAAAAATGTATTTATCCTTATATTGTTTAATTATATTATATTATTTAAATAAAATATAATATTCTAACTATAAATTAACATAAACCTAATTTTAGCTCAAAAAAATTAAAAACATGTTCTCTTCTTTGCCACCAAAACCATTATTTCTTCAACCAACCAACCAAAAAAAATTTCTTTCGTCAAACCTAACCAACCTCTTAACCCCCAAATTTCATCGCAACCTCAAAATTGATGCAAGAAAAGATTCAATGTAGCCAAATCGGCCATGGGTGCTTTGTTTGGTGGTTGGTGGGACATGATTATTTTTGAGTGGTTTCAATTTTATTTTATTTTTTTTATTTGATTTTGATTAATTACGTTAGAAATTTTAAATTAGAATGTAAATTATTTGATATAAAATTCTTATATTACCTTAGCTGTTAGTATAATTTTTAACGAAAAACTTTAGATATTGATTTTTTAACAATTTGAGGGATGTTGTTGATTAAAATAGCAAACTCAAGTTTCACATAAAATTAGATCTAATCACAAGGGTAGTTTTTGATATTATTCCAATTTTAAATTAAAATGTAAATTATTTGTTATACAATTTTTATAGTATCCTTAATTAATTGTTGTTGTAATTTTTAATGAAAACTTTTAAATGATGATTCCTATGGCAAGCATGTTTTTCGTCTAAAATTTAGGCCAAAACATGAGAATAGTTTTTGATATTATCCCATAAATAATTATTATTATTCTGAACTTATATTTTCTCTTTCATCTAAAAACACATCAAACAACAATAATAACAATAATATTTGGGGTGCGTACATAAATGACCCAAATTAGTGGACATTATTAAAAATTTATCTACTTCTAAAAAATTTAGATATTATGATTCATCAAGTATTTGATGATAATTATTGGACAGCATCTGACACTTGATAAACACCATCGAAAGGTGTCGAACACTAGTATTTAACACTCAGTATTTATCGTCGGATGTTATCGAACACCATCCTTCCATTTGGTCTATCATTGCAATTTTTCTTAATATATTATGTGGTATAGTAACAAATTCTTTCAAATAAAGTTTTTCACATGTTACCTACTTTTTTGTTTTGTTTTTTATGGCTTGTGTTTTCGCTTTCAAGAATTGTGATTGAATGATTATTAGTTGTGAACAGCTTTCTGTTTCTTTTTATATTGTTTCTAATGTTTCGTGCATTGAGGGCAGGACCAGCGTTTTAGTGACACGTAAGAGAAGAAGTCGTGTCCAAATTGACATTTTTAACCTTGAAAATGGGCAAACAGAAAGAGATTAGATTAAATTTATGTGGACTCTTTTTGTTACTTAGGGACCACGGCAAGAAGTGGTTGTGCTGAGTTGTTGAAACATGAGCAATTGTACTAGATTGTCAAATAAATAAATAAATAAATACGTTGTCAGTTTAATGTGAACGTTTGTATACACATTTGCCTCTCCTTCTCACTAATTTCTTCTTATCCAAGCGAACCGGTCAAATTATATATATATATATATATATATATGTAGAAAAATATCATTGACCCCTAATTAAATTTTAAAAAATACTTAACTCTAAACTTTTATTAAACTAACACTTATCCCCTAGATTTTTAGGGGATAAGTATTAGTTTTTGAAAAAACGGTGTTAATTTTT
>JANLJB010029754.1:0-17301 GCA_026212285.1 Bursera cuneata
CTTCAATATAGATACTTTGATAATCCCCGCTTTAACTAATTGAAATAGCTCTCATTTTGCTGCTCCTAGAAAAGCTCCTTCAATATAGATACTTTTTTGTTTCATGTTGCAGATTGTTGTGCTTCTGCCTCCAGGGTTAGTTTAAGGTTAAACATTCTCTTTCCTATAATTAACAAGGATTAGGAAACTCATTCTCCTCCAATCACCATTATAAATACCATGCTATATCATCGCCTTGCTTCTCCATGATCATCAAACACAACTCTTTGTCTTTCGATCGATCATCTCTTAGCTAGCCATGGCGTATGGCGCAAGAACATTTACCAGGAAATCTCTTCCTCTGAAGCTGCTTTATCTCACTACAAACTCATCTCCATTGACTCCGAGTTCCCTGGTTTCCTCCGCAACACTCCCAGACATGACCTAAAATACAATGTAGACAACATCAAAATCATCCTGTTAGATATCTTGAGACTAAATATTTGCCATCTAAAATCGATTAAAATTTTTTTTGTACCTTTGGGTATAAAAAATCTCCTTTGATTTAGTATCAATACGTAACCCCAAATAATTCAATGTCCAATCAATAAGTAAAATTCATCAAATAATTAAGAATTTCACACAATAAGGGACATAATAAAATCTTGCAGTAATTTAAAATATTATAAATTTAAGATAAAACTTTACACAATATAGAATTTTAATTAAATCAAGTGATAATTAAATATAAAATAATCATTTAATGGATAAATATAATAATCCACTCTGATACCACATATTAGATATTTCATATATGAAATACAATATAAAGATCTTGGATTATAAATTTAATCACAAATAGTAATGCGGAATATAAAATAATTAAAATATACCTAAATTCATCGATAAGATTCTTTATTGTCTATTTTGTCTTTTGAGAGTAGGATCACCCTAATGACTATTCCTCAAGAGTGTCTCACGATGNTTAGAGGCACATAAATGTTGTAGGTTAGAACCCTTTGAGTCTCTCATTCTTTTATAGGCATCCCACAATCAAAGAAACCGAAAGACACATAAAAAATGTTAAAGATACATTTAATCCTAAGATAACTCATTATTAATTAGACCATTAATAACCCATATACATTTCATTTTCTTTTATGACTATATTTGTTTCAACTTTAATAGGTTTGGGGCATTAAATAGAATATAATAAAATTAATTAATATTTTTACACATCCAACTCGGCATCACCTTATCAGATGATCACGGCAACATTCGTGGTACTCGGGAGCTCAACTGCTCTGAGTTTGTCATCCAGAATGACAAATACGTCGACGCATCCATTCTGCTCCTAAAAAACAATGGTCTAAACTTTGACAATATGAAAAAGACGGAATTCCCAAATAAGTGTTTGCTTCAAAGTTTTTGGGGACTCTGTCAAATTGTAAGCATGAAAATCTCAAGTGGGTTACCTCCTATGGCTCGTATGACGTAGCCTATCTTGTTAAGCTCTTTACAAAGCATCCACTGCCCCCAACTGATAAGGCTTTTGCCGGGGGTGCAAATTGGTATTTTCAAACTGTTTTCGACATTAAAGTCATCGCAAAACAGTGTGAAGGATTAATGGGGGCTCAAAGTTGAGAGGATTAGTGAGTCTCATAACGTTGGTTCGGATAGCATGTTGACTGCTCTTATATTTGTAAAGGTTGAAGGAATACTACGAGATTGAAGGAGACTGTGAAGGGTTTTTTTAAGGGATGTAACCAAGAACTAAAACAAGGCCCACAAAGATTATTGTAACTCAATATTGTCAACGCCTGATTCTTCGTCTTCATCCTCTCGCCTCCCTCTCCCATAATTCTTCCCTGTCCTATTCCTAAACTTATATTCTACTGACTTCTTTCAATCAGTTTTATTAGAGATAGTTTAGTTACGTCGATGAACATTAGCTAGATGTTACGTGTTTGATTTGTGATTCGGATTCCTATTTGAAAATAATAATAATAATAATAATAATAATTATCAATCATCACCCTTACTTTTAGTTAAATTTCATTTGTACGAGACTTTGATTATTTTTATTTTTTATCATACTTAAATTTTAAAAAAATCTCTTCTTAGATCCTTCAGTTATATTTTTTGTTAGTCAATATTTATTAACCTTCATATTTTATCAACTTTATTATTTTACCCCTACTAACAAATATTAAAGGAAAATAATTTCTAAATATAAAATTGATTCAAATGATCAAATTACCACTGGAATAAATATAAATATTTTAACTAAGAATTATAATGTATAAATGATGTTTTATTTTATATTTAAAAATGGTGAATAATTTTTTTACTTATTATATAATATTTTATCGATAATATTATTTTTTTAAAAATTATATTTTGTGATTTTTATCTATTTTAAATTATAATATTTTAATCGATAATATATTTATTCATATTTTATCTTTATTAAATTATTAATATTTTATAACATAATTATTTAGAAAAAATTTAGAACCCCTATGATTAGGCGTTATTACGATATCACCCCTTAAGTTTCATCTTAATTGTCATAAAACCTTTTATTAATTTTTTTTCTATTGAAATATCAAGTTTACATTTATATTAAATAACATTTACCACTCTTAAATTTATCAAAGCATCGATTAACTTTCATGATTAGTAGAAACATCTTCTACATTAATAGAGGGTTTAATAATGATTCATAAAATTTACTGAGAGATATGTAATAATAACTAACTACAGGGGTTATTAATTTTTTAATATTAAAAAATATAAGAATATAAATAGGGATATTACAAGAAACCAATTAAGAAATATCAATTTATCCTTCTTTCCACTTATCTCTGATAAAAAATATAACTAAAAGACTTAGAGAATAAATTTTTTAAAAGCTTAAAAATGATTAAAAAAAATCTATATGAATAAAATTTAATTAAAAGATAAGAGTGATGGTTGATAATTACTCCTTAAAAAATTCTTATTTTGTTAATAAGTTTCTATCCCTTCAATGCTCTGCTAATGCATTATTGTCGTCCTGACGTTCAATTTTGTCTTACTTTTTTGCAATGGCCCCAAAGAAGAAATACATATTACGGAGCTTAATTTATCAACAAATTGAACTTGCCAATCAAATATACAACTATTACATGATCATGTGGAAGCAGCTCTAGGAATTCCAAACTGCAACTATTAAGCTTTTAAGAACAGGATCACAATACAATTGTTCCGGAATACAATACACAGTATGCGCGTCGCCATTCAAAAGCAACAACAAAACATACAAACTTGCTGCTTCTGTCGAACATATTCAAACAGAAAGCTTTAACGCAAAGACATTGTTATTATCATTATTTTGACTAATGCCAATTTATTTCTTTTCTGGTGATGTTCTTCATGAAGCTAAAACGTTTAATTCCCAGATCCAGCTAACCTCCGTCTACTGGCATTAGACACAGACACCTGACCGAGCTGATCTGCATCTTTTGATATCATCCGCTCTTTGAGTGGCATATAATGCCGCATCCAAACCCCAATATAAACCTGAAGGACAGATAAGAGATATCAAGATAACAGCAACTGAACCACAAGGCATTCAAAAAGTTTAAAAAATTAATTAGAAGTCCTAGCTGGATTAATCAATCAAAATTCATTACTCAATCAACATTCACTGCCCAAAAACAGAATGGACATAGGAAATCCAGAAAGCCTACAAGAATTTTAAGTTTAAAATGGTTTTATGCTCTAAGATCAAAATGATTATATATAGATATCACCTTATAGAAAAACAAACTCTGGATTCTCTTTTGTTCTTGCACATTTTTGTTTTGGTTTCTTCAAACCACAGAGCAGACGTTCACTACCTAATCTAACAAGAACTTCCACATAATTATGCTGTGGATCCATCAAGCAATAGTAAATTTTTCAATTGGAAATTCCTGATAACAATAAGAATGATACTTATTCGAATTAGGGACCAGGTCTAATGTCAATTGTAAAAAACCTCATTTGTTCCAACACCCCTTTCTTGAAAAAAGGGTTTCCTTCAGACTCGAAAGGGGAAAGAAGAAATGGAGTCAGTATGCTTATGCTAATTCAACAACAATAGCTATTAAGAAGAGCTAGTATCCTTTATTGACTCGTATGCATTTATCACAAAACACGATTTCAGTGCTTGATTTAAGATCTAAGGTTTTGCCAAGCTAACAATAAATTGTTGAAATGTCTTCAATTATGATATGGTAAACAAAGTGAAAGAGAAAGTAAGCATTGCTCCCACTGAGTCAAAGAACAAGGGAAAAAAATTAAAAACAAACTTTAGTTAACTGTAAGAACAAACCTGTTGTGGTCTCATTATCTTTGTGTCAGGATCATCCAAAGACTCGCGCCAGTGTGATAGGTAACCAGCCATACGGGGGATGGCAAACAGAACAGGGAAGAACTCCGTTGGAAATCCCATTGCCCTATGATGAGTTTAATACTTTTTAATCCTATTTTATGCTGACATGAATTAACAAATAATAACATCAATTATATCAAATGTACCTATAAATCAACCCAGAATAGAAATCAACATTTGGATATAGCTTCCTTTTAATAAAATACTCATCAGATAGTGCAGCCTTCTCCAAAGCAACAGCTACCTGCAAATGAAATAAGCTAGATGCATAAGTACTCAGCAATTGCATAAATTACATGAGATTGTACTTTTCATGACCCTACCCAATATAATGATATTGTCCACTTTGGGCCCATGGCCCACACCCTCATGGTTTGTTTTCGGCCAAACAACTCAAAAAGCCTTTTGCATTTAGGCAATTTGACCTCTTATAAGCATCAAGAGATTCTCCTTTCAAATGATATGGGATGTCACACTTACCCACCCCTTGGTGATTCTTCCTTACTTTGTTTTAGTAAACCACTTTTTTCCCCTTTTCTAACCTTTGTGGGTGTGGAGCAATGGGCTAAGTCTATTTGAAAAGCAGAATATACCTCTATTAGAGGATCCCGTCCAACAATGGAAAATACTTCTTCAGCTAGTTTCCTAATGACCTTTGCTCTCGGATCATAGTTTTTGTACACGCGGTGCCCAAAACCGGACATCTTCCGTTTTCTACATATATGAAATGGAATAAATATATCAGGAAAGGAAGCAAAAGAGAATGCAGCATATATTGCACGCAGAGCAGGCCATTGAGACCGGCTAAAAAGATAAACTAACGAATATTGCCAATAGCCAACAATTACCTGTTTTTCACACCTTCAATAAACTCGGGAATATTTTCGATTGTACCTATCTCACTTAGCATCTTAAGCACAGCCTATAACAATCAAAATAGCAAAGAGCATTAAAGAAGAAGAGTGAGAGAGAGAAAGCGACTTTATCACCTTAAATATATATTTCTTGCTGCTAATTGTGCAGTTTAACTACTCAAAATGGCCACTCTTCCAAGCATGGAATACAGTATGAAGATGAAATAAACTATTATGCTTACCTCATTCGCTCCACCATGAAGAGGACCATATAGGGCTCCAACGGCTCCGGCAAGAGCAGTATATACATCAACACCACTGAAAAAACAGGTAGGAATATTGTAATAAAACAAATTACAGCAGCTTTTTTTCATTTGAGTTAGAGTTCTAAGTTGTTTACCTTGACGCAAGATGACGAGCAGCAGAGGTAGAACAATTCATTTCATGTTCGGCATGCAGTATGAAGAGAACATCTAGCACACGCGCTAGTCGAGGATTGGGTTTATATGATTTATTGCCTCTGAAAGTTTTATAGAGGATCTTATTAGGTTTTAAGGTGACTCCAAATTTCATACACAAAAATTATTTAAAAACTTGAATTTGAACCCTCATTTTCATATCATTCTAAAATGTTATAAATTAAGAATTCACCTTTCTTTTAAAAAGAATATGATAAAACTTTAAAGGTATAACGTAATCCTTTGAGAAGAAGGGAGGAAAGGACAAGAAAAAAAAAAAAAAAGGCATATCATCTTACAGAAATGATTTGCACAGTTAAACAGTAGATTGATGTCAAGAAAACAGGGATAGAAAACATACAAAGAATCAAGCATGTATAGGAAGTTTTCTGCATAAGAAAGGTTGTTGGAAGGAAGAACCGGAGGCCTCCCCGCCAACCTCAAATAAGCTGCTGCAGCTATGGTTGGTGCCTGCAAAGAAGACAATGATTTAAATTTAAACTGGCATTTTAAGCCCACAAATTGACATCATTGACGTTGAGTATACAAGTTGTGAAGTAACGACCGATAAAATGGATATGACTTTATTTTAGCAGACAAAGGAAATGAAGACAGAAAATTGAATGAGTAAACCTTGCCAAGAACTCGTGCTATTTGTTTGTCTCTCACTTGTTTTGACTTGTAAAGATCTTGGCCCTGTGACAATAAAATAATAAATAATAAAAAAATGTATGAAGGACTTCAAAGCATCAAAGAAAATTAATATTCAAATATCAATAATAATTATACATAAAGATCTAGTGAAAGCCTCAATGCATCAAGGGTTCATGTGCTATTAAGGTCACTCAACATAAATTACGATGCAAAATTCAATTAAAAGATAGATACCCCTACATACAAGACGAATGCAGGGAAGTTAAAATTGTAACATGCCCATACGCTTACCATAAATTTCTAGATGATCGAAATGTTTAGACTACTGTTTCTATCAACTAATGTTGCTTTGTTCTTGTACTCGATGAAAGTAATCAAGGACAAAAGTTTTTCCCTTTGCCAAAGTTCAATAACTTGTCAACATGCGGTATTCAAGCATGGAAAATAACACCAAGAGTGGACTGAATCTCATAGCTAGATAACCATTGCCATTATGTGTATATACTAAAAAACATTATTGTATCTTTCTGGAAAAGAATGATGCAGAAGAATCACCAGCCTCCACAAGCTTGACCAAGAAAAAAAAAATCATCTCACACAACAAAGATCTGTCATCTTAATACTGTGTCATGTATGTGAAATGCCCACGACCTCTCATAGAGGGCATCAAAATCTTTAGAAGCTAAATTTGAAAGTGGGAACTTACTCTGAGAGCAGGATTGGCATCAGGATGAAAGACAGAGAGAGCACTCATCGCACTGACAAGCACTCCCATTGGGTGTGCATCATGAGGCATTGCCTGTATAATATCCTTCAAAAAAGATACACAAGCAGAGCAACTTGTGAGAATGAAAAATCTCTATTTTAAATGTAAACAAAAGCAGATCTATAAGAGTGGGAAAAAGCGAATGCATGTACATGTAAAGTATGACATACATATTCCGGGCAGAAGATGGTCAAAATAAATCAGACAAACAAAACAGAACCAATAGAGCAGAATGAGAAAAAACTTACTAAAACTCCCTGCGGAACAGCTGAATGCTGAGACACAGCAAACTCCCAGTCTGCCAGCTGAGATTGAGAAGGCAAGTTTCCATACACTGAAAATTGAATCCAGTTAAAACTAGACAAACCCGCACGAATATTAAATTAAAAATCCAGTTTGTAACCCAATAAAGACAACAAACAGACTCACTTAAAAGATAAGCAACCTCCAAGAAAGTACTGGATTCAGCCAACTCCTCAATTGGGTATCCTCTATATCTAAGAATACCCTCATCTCCATCAATATAAGAAATGGAAGAACGTACCGGCGCCGTGTTCAAGTATCCCGGATCATAAAGTTTCAAACCCTTGTCATTTTTTCCGGTAGTAATCTGAAAATTCCATAAATTGATAAATAGAAAAGAAGAATTTGATAATCATCTCTATCAAATTATAGGAACGATCCAGAACCTTTTTCAAGTCGGTGGCTTTAATGGTCCCTTCCTCGGAGACGATAATCTGATATTTCTTGCCAGTTCTTTCGTCGACGACGGTCAACGCGCCCTTGAGGTTGGGCGGCGGGGGCACGGTTGACGAAGCCGAGACACACCATGGGTCGATGGTAGAATTGTGGTCGGAGTCAATAGGTGAAGATGCTGCTGCTAAATGAGATAAGAAGACGGCCAAGCGGCCACGAGCCTTTACTGACGAAGATGAAGAATCAACAGTGGAAGGCATTGTTTCAAGACTCAGCTCTTTGCTCTCGCTGCTTTCAATCAATTCAATTATAAAACGTCTAGAAATGAAAAGGTTTTGGTTGCGTAACCGGATTTAACTATATACATATAAGAGGATTGAAGCCACGTGGGCTGTAAGTAATTATTATTATCATTATTTTATTTCTTTAATATTTGAGATTACGTTCTCGAATCCATGTTTCAAGACATTTCCTGTGCTCTGCTCTACAATAATGCATTAATGCATGCATCCACCAACGTCATAATAAACATTTATAACAAATGCCTTACAATTAGAGAGAGACTTTATGCGTATATAAAACAGATTTAACCTCCAAATTGACTATTTCAATTAAACAAACAACAAGCTCTTCAGTCGTGATGACAGGATTAGGATTGGGATTAGGCTTATGTGTGTTCCGTCACGTTGCAATAATCTTGAAATGGACTTGCAGCAGCAGGGCAGATCAGATCTACTTGTTTTAGTTATTAAGTGGTCCCAAAGTGACACAACAGAGCAAGCAGATAATGCTTGCGGGCAAATTGGTAATGGTTTTGGATAGTCCTCGGGAAGCTCAACACTCTCATTCTCTCGTATAACAAATTTGTTGCTTTTCTTTTCTTTTTAGTTTTTATCATCAACCCTTTCGAAAGAGAGCCAGAGATATATAAAAAAAGTGATTTCAAGGATTGATGAATATAATGTAGTGTATAGAAACTAAAAGCCATGGACATCGTAGGAAAGGAACTTTTCTTTCCGCTTCATACTGTTACAGAATTGCAATTTTTTTACTTCTTTATTTGGGTGTTCTTGGTACCAAAAGCGATGAAGTTTACACTAATATCATCGGATAGAGACCATCTTCCTGTCAAAGGGTTATACACGAATCCAGCCATCTCTTTCACCTGCATAATAAACCCAAATTATCAATCATAAATAACGCGTACACATACTTTCATGTACCAAAAGATATTAGTTGAAAATTATCCCAGTTGCCTTACATCGATAGAAGCTCTTTGTAGGATCAGGACTAGCTCTTCAGGAGTAAGGAAACTTGACCAATGATGTGTACCTTTAGGAAGCTGCGAAAATCATACATTTCAATTCAAATGAGCAGGTATGATCAAGCACTTTCTTATTAAAAGAACAAATAAATAAATAGATAAGATGTTCAGATAAAATCTCACTGAACGGGTGAAAGAATAATACCCAACGGAGCAAGTATTCTGCTGCAACAATGGCAGTTGCATATGCTCTCATAGAACGGTTTATTGTTGAAATAACACTAGCTCCATCAGAAACAGTTAATGCTGCCAGAGACTTGCAAAATTGAGCAGGATTCGCTACATGCTCAATTACCTGAAGTAAAAGTGATCGAATTACCAAAAAAAAAAAAATCCAATATAAAATATAAATACATACATGGAGAACAAGAGAAAGGAGAGAGCACCTCTAAAGCAATCACAGCATCAAACTTCCTCTGTTCCTCAACAAGCTTTTCTGTCCATTAAGGTGTGCACATATAATATAAATAAAACAAGAACCAAACAGCTCAGCAAGAGTATGAAATGACGAAAGTAAAAAAAAAAAAAAAAAGGTTAACTATATCATTCATTGCATGTAATGACCATGATCCTCTTGGACAATTCTCTTATACATATACATATCATAAAAGGTTCTATGATTTACCCACATAAATAAGAAGTTATTCACAATACCAAATGATAAAACTAGGCTTTCCAAAATAGTCTCACTAAAGTACTGGAATGGTGCTGAGAAGTCCCAAAAACAAAGACAAGTAGTAACCATTTTCCAGTTAGTTTTTTAAAAAATAAAAAAAAAATAAGGATTCAGTTGATCAAAATTTACTACTCATTAACACTACCGCCAGATCGTGATCTCACAAGGGGCAAATGAACAAAATAAGTGACAAACTTGCAACTATTTTCCACACACATAGAGATGCGCCATCCATGCAGAAATATGTAAAAGATTTGCAATTAGAAAAGCAATGAGAATTTAATAGCATCTAGGGCCAAGATCACAAGAATGCTTGACCTACATAAATGATAAACAAGATTCGAATATACCAGCTGTTGTGCAACAGTACTCAATTGTCGAAGTCTCTGGGTCCAGGTCCTATGCAATAAATATCCAAGTTAATATCTTGAGCATAATCTGCAAGATCGAAATGATGATAACAGAATTGGAATTCAAGCGCTACTGCATGCAGCACTGATTTGTGTTACATATATTCATTAGCAAATATTAAATTTTAAATTTTACAAGTTTGCATATACTGAATAATATTTCAATGATAATTTAATATGGTATAAAAAAGAAAAGAACATACAGCATGAAGGCGGGCAATCTTGATATTTTTCTCCACAGCATCAATGCCAGTTACAGTAGCTCCCATTCGAGCCAAAGGCTGAGGAACAAACCAATTGAATAAGTTCTGGCTAAAGATCACCACTTATTGAAATCCACTTTAAGATTAAATGAACACCAGTTAACTAAGTCAGCAAATTTAAGAAAATGAGGCAGCAAGACACCGAATAACAATGTAGTTATATCTCCATATTCGATAATGATTCGACATTATCATCCAGCTGTCATTCAATATCTAGTTAATATTGCTAGTAATTCGCAAAATAAGAAGTGACCATACTATTCCACCTGCCATTGGAATGGTGGGAAACCTCTTCATAGAAGATAATCACCAATTTTACAATGCAATACATCTCTCAAATGTCTCTCTTTGGTCAATTATAGGCCCATTTGGCCGATGGATTAAACAAAGGAAGGTAGCCCTCTCTTACCCCATAATCCCCTTCATGTTTAAGGAGGATTCAACCCTTATCAGTTATGCCATGACAGGTTACTTACAAAGTTAGCAATCACCCACCATTTACTTCTAAGGCATAATTTCAGTAACTTACCACAAATAGTTCTCTTGAAAGCAATTATGAAGTCTCACAATATCCAAGTTAGTTCAAGATTGGAGTTAGAGTGCAGTAGACTTCTCTTATATAGTTGCCATACCTCATCATACTTAAATATATAAATCCTTAAATGCATGCGTGAAAGTATTGTCCAAGATGATTCTATAGAATTTCTTATCAAAAAGATAATATTCTGTACAATTACCAGATTATAACTCTATCTTCCCTGCATACAAGATAACTTTACACATGAAATAATTCATAGGAGTGCAGGTAAATGAAGAAAAGAAAAGCTACAGAATAGATTATTAAGAAATTAGACTGCTAGAATACAAAAGGAGAAAGCATTGTATACCTCTGAAAGAATTCCACCACCACAACCAATATCAGCAATTTTTAATCCTTCAAAAGGCCTAGCACAGTAAGGATTTTTCCTGAAACAGGAAGAACTAATCAGAATCCAAAGAATATGCATGAAAAGGAATTTCGTTGGTTATATTAATAGCTGAATCTAACAAAATAATAAGTGCAAGAAAGATGCATATTCTCGAAGGCCCTAGCATTCATACTTGAACTTTTAAGATTGGAAAAAGCAACCCTACGTCAAACCCCTCAGCCCTGTTTTTTCCAAATTCGTTATAGTTGTGGTATTATCAAGACTAATGAGGCTACATGGAAAGCATGCCTAACGCATTTACTTCCATTGATATACTAAATAAAAAAGAAAGGTTAAGAAAATACTGAATTTTTTCTTCCCTTGATCTGAAAACAAACTGTTTGAAGTACTAAAATAATTAAAAAACGAAAATTATTTCGAATCTAGAAATAATTAGTAAATTAGGCAATGCAATGATATGAAATCATCAAATTTAACATTTTTACAGCTAAAAAAGTGGAAGATATTGAAATGAGGCATCAGAGATGTACCTGAAATGTCGACAAAGAGTGGAGCGGATGAAGGCCAATCTGGTAGGATTCATTGCATGCAGAGGCTTGAAGGGCCCTTGAGAGTCCCACCTGATCATCATTGCATGAGAAAATAAAATATATTTTTTATATATAAATTTATGATTATGAATGGAAAACAAGAAGAAGAAAGGAAAAAGGAGCAAACCAGGTGTCAGCAATGGCGGAGAACTTCGCGAGTTCCAGATGCTTTAAAGAGGAAGAAGGTGAATCGTTGCCTATGGGCGTTGAAGTAACTGAGAAGAAGCTAACATGGTGAAGATTTGAGTAACGCGGGTTCAGAATTCGTAGTTGCACTTGCAGTTGCCTCATCAACGACTTGGAAAACATTGTTTTCTTCCTTCTGTTCTTTCCTCTGAAACCTCACTGCGAAAGCGGTCATGAATTTGCAATGCCGCCTTGTTAACATCAGATGGGCCTGGGCTTGGGCCTGGGCCTCAGGGCATAAATTATGGGGAAATTAGCAAAAATAGCCAAGTTTAAGGGGCTGAAATGAAAAATATTCAAGCTTTATAATTCTCCCATTCCTCTAACCAACCTCGGCCAAGTTAATCAAAATACCCTTATCTTCAACTGTGAAAGTAAACCATATCTTCAACTTTAACTTATCTTCTCCCCTCTTCTCTAACTCACACATAACAAAACTCATTCACTTTAAAAGTAAATCAAACAACAATAAATTAGATCATTCAGGTTAGTGATCATTTGTTATTTATGTATATATATATATATATATATATATTTGCACACGATGGATGAGAAATAGTTTTATAAGTTTATTTTATTTAAGTTACAATAGATTTTTAGGTTTTAATTTTATAGTTCGAAATAGAAGTATATTAGATTTGTATCTTATAGTTATTCTTGATGTATTTTGGAGTTGATTAGAGTTGTTTTTGCTGTTAAAAGTGTTAAAAAACCATTGAAAAATATAGACAATGTTGGAGAAGACTAAGCGTATAATTATAGACCATAACCTATGGTCAGGCTTAGACCTCAATGGCCAAACTTAGAGCTTGGTCTCACAATCAGGCTTAGCCCTCGGCCCATAGTCTATTTTTGCATTTTTGAAAGACTAATTATACTAACTGAGTTAAGTTGCTTTTCTACATTTGTTATAATTTTTGTTTCATATTATTTTTAGTTAATTAAAATTTTTAAATCAATTTTACTATTATTTTTATATTTATCTCATTAAAAATTTTAAGATGATTATTTTAAAAAAACAAGGAAATATGTTAACTCAAAATAGTAAAATTAATAAAAATGATGCAAACTATATTATTTATTTAGTAAGCAAGAAGTCTTGAGTTCGAGTCCCAAAAATGCATCCTTTTTTTTTTTTTTTGTTGGCCTAACTATGACGAGGTCTAAGCCTGACTGTGGGTCATCTTCTCTAGTATTATCTACGTTTTTCGATGGTTTTTAAACACTTTTAACTACAAAAACAACTCCAATCAACTCCATAATGTATCAACAATAACTATCAAACACAAATCTAATATATTTCTATTACCACAACATCAAAACTTAAATATTCATTATAACTCAAATAAAATAAATCTATAAAACTCATTTTCATCAATCATGTACCAGTATTAATACATAAATTAAGGATAAGGGATCACTAATTATAATGATCTACTTTGTTATTATTTAATTTGCTTTTAAAGTGAATGAGATTTCTTGTGTGTGAGTTAGAGAAGATGAAGTTAAAGACATGATTTCTTTTTAAAGTTGAAGAAATGGGTATTTTGGTCAACTTGGTTGAGGTTGGTTAAGGGAATGAAAAAATTATGAAACTTGGCTAACTTTCATTTCAACCCCTCAAACTTGGCTATTTTTACTTATTTTCCTACAATTATTACATTTATTGGGGCTTCTTAGACCACAAATCTACAATTTTGCCTTTTACCTAAGTGAATCATTAGTGAGCGAGTGGGGATTTGATTGTTATTATTAAAAATATACGGTCCTTTAAGTACTTGATCAAACTAAAGGTGACAAAAGGTTGGATCAAGCTGGGGCTGACCTGATTTGGGCAGGGCAGATTAAGCCCAAACAATATTGGGTCAGGTCAGGCTAGGCCTTGAAAGAAAATATACAAGCCTAAGCCAGGCCTCAGGCCTAAAACTATTTGGGTCAGGCCGGGCCGGGCCAATAATTTGTTTAATTTTAAATTATTTTTAATTACTTTTTAAAAATTAAGAATTTAAAATTTAATTAAAAAAAATTAAAAATACAGAATTTAATTAAAAAAATCTATTATTATTTTTAAGATAATTTTTTAAAAAATTTCATCACTTTTTGGAAGATATTATATATTTTTAACTCAATCCTATTCGTCCATGTCAATTTTTCTTCCATCGGACGGTTGCAAAGCATGATATATAAACATTACTTTCTCCTTCCCCATATGATATATTCACCATTTTCTCACTATCGGCCCTAAATCCAAGCCATGCCTTTTCCCCTCCTTAGTTCACTGCCACCCTCACAACCTCTTCCTCTTCTAATGGTAATGATTGTCTTTACTTTCTCCTTCACCATCTATGCACCAGTCTCGTTTGTCTACTGCACTTCAGGACCTCAGGTTGTGTTTGTTTATGAACCCAATTTCTTTTTCTTTTTCTTTTTTTTTTTAGAAATACATTTAATATCAATATCAACTATATATCATTTTTAAACTCAAAAAACTTGCTTTTTTTTTTTTTTTTGATTTTGTGGACGAGGGTTCTTCTCTAGTTCTGTTGCAGTGATATATGTACTTCATTCAATTCCTCGTCATTTTCAAACTACAATGATAATTTCCTTGGTATAACAACTAAACTGGGTTACGCATCGTATTGTTAATTAGATTACACAAGACAACAAGTGTCTGTCAATAAAATTATGCGTTATTTTGTTGTTCAAGCTCTCATTATATCTTCCTTCCAAGTTTCAATGCAGTAATCAACCCAGTAGAAGATCCAGACTCACCACAATATAAAGGTAAGAAAGCAGTACTGTTTATGTATGGTGTACTCTGCATATAGAGACGGGGCAAAGGAGGGAGATACACATAATTATACTCAAAAGCTTAACATACAAAACACTAAACTTAAAATCAGTTATTGATCTAGCAAAATCTTTTTGTTTGACAGCCTTCTTTAAGCATGTTGGGAGTGTTGATGAACCAAGTACAGATGAATTTATTCATGAGAAAGTTATAAGCTTTATAACAGACAAGGTTGCACGACTACCTATACTAATTGCTAATGTTTTAATTATTCTCTTTAAGATGATTATTGATGGCTAAGTCACCACATTTGCAGGTTTTTCCTATTAAGGATGAACTATTGAAACCTCAGGATGAAATGGAAAGGCATATAACTGATTTGATAGAAAAGGCACATTCATTTTGTGGGAATCCGGGTGGTTTTGCTTATGGTTAATGTCTTTAATAATGTTATCTTAGAATGTAATAATTTCGTCAACTCTCTAGATCACCCAACAAACAACTAGCAAAAAAAATTATGCATGCAAGTTGAGTTTATGCAACTTATTTGACAATATGTTTACTATTTTTTCTTTTCAGAAATATATGCCTCTGAGGAAGATGGGAGAAGAAGAAATGAGCTTTACTTATCATGCCTTTACATGGCTTTAAAGATGCATACAAATCGACATTACCATTTGATAATTGTTGATACAAATGCACTGAGAGATTAATTAAATTGTATTATATCATATTTATGAATTAAATTGTTTATATTATATTTATAAAAAAATTTCATTTTTGGCTATAGTCTAGGCTGTGTCGGACGAGACCTTCAAGCTTGAAACCTTGACCCTGGCTTTAGCCCAACTTATACTGTAGCTAGCAGGCCAAAGCAGGTTAGGCCAAAAACTAGGTCCGGCAAAACTAGCCTGGGCTGCACCTGACCTTTTGGCATCTCTAGGCCAAATCCTGTAAGGTTGGTTTATCGGAATCATCCCATCCCCAAGCTTGAATTAATTGTAAAAAGACAGTTAAGTTAAGACGAAGTGATGTTATTGCAATTAAGGCTTATTTTTGAAACTTTAGAGATGAAATGAAAATGAAGGCCTAAGTTGGAAGCGTGCTTGAAATTTGTCTATTAATATTCAATTTAAAGGGATATTGGCCATCTTTCTTTCTTTCATCCCGTAGATTGGTAAGGGATAATGTCCCGTAGTCTAAGTTGTAAGCGTGCTGTTTGTGTCACGCTCATGATCAAGTAAATATCCATGGTTGATGGTAAATCTAGTATTGATGACGAATGCGCGTGGGTCTCACTTACTTTGCTTAAAGAAAAAGCAAAGGAACAGTGAAGTAAGCAATGTTTGTACTTGACATGGTACTGGTTTCCCACGTGAGGCCCTGAAACTTTCTCAAATTTGGCCATCAAAAAACAAGTCACGGCAGATATTGTTGTCTCAAATCAATCCCAACCCCTCTCTCCTGCTCCTGCACTCACAATTTTAATATTTTATAGTTTAAATTCAATATCATACCAATTCTCTCTCACCTTGCTTTCTACTACTCTTGGGTGGCCCCCTCAAGTTCAAGTTTGTGATCGTAACCCATTTTGTATAAAGAAGCCCATGTTTTTCCCCAAGTCGTTTCAACACTTCCACTTTCACAAACGTGGATTTACTACCAAAACTCTTTTTGATGAAATTCCTTGAATACCCACCTGCAGAGACTCCATATTAGAAATGGTAGTTGGCTATGACTACTAACTCACCAGGGACCAAAGACCAACCACTGAACCACATTGATTATTCTATTCTCTCTTAGTTGCTTGTTCTCTTCCTTTAAAAAGGAAATTTTAGTTTGTTTTTCTATGTTCGTCTTTATATTTCAATTTTATATGTTTTGCATTTAAACATTGGATTGGATTGGATTAGGTCAAAACTAGTGTTGAATGTGTGAAATTTTTTCAAGTTTAACCTAACTAAGCACTCTAGTGTAGGGAGAAACGAACAAAACAGCAGTTTATAGTACTGTGATACTGTTACACATTGAGAAGTAATTTCAATGTAAAAGGAGGTAGGGAGCGTGGGATCCAGCTATCTCTCTAATATCTTTCCAGTAGTGACCATATGAGTCAGTCCTCTGATGGTCTTGTTTCATCAAGGTCTGTAGTCATTGTCCTAACAAACCCCATTTCCTTTTGTTTCGGGGAATTTACTTTAAGCCCCCAATTACATTCGTAAAAATCATGTAGCCCCATAGTTATATTAAACTAACATTAACCCCCCAAAAATATAACAGACGTTAAATAAATTTGATTAAAAAA
>JANLJB010029755.1:5549-17305 GCA_026212285.1 Bursera cuneata
AACTGTCTCTGACTGTCTGACGGCTAAAAATCTAAAGTTTTCTTTTATATGAAACCCTAGACTCACTAAAAGAAGGGACAAATTCGTCCTTTACCCTAGACTCACTAAAATTAATCAACAAGTGATTCCTGTAGATGAGTACTACAAGGATGCAGTGGTAATGAAACTGAAGAAGAAGGATGATAATGGTAATAATGATTGGGAGAGGCCACGATTCCAAAAAATTGTGGCTATGGAAGATAAGAATTACAGAAGGCTTGAAGTTTTCATGGTTGATAAGAATGATATCTTGAGGTAACCTTTTTTTTTTTGTTTCCAGTGAAAATAGTTGAGTTTAGTTTTTTACATGCGATTCATTTTATTTGTAGTGGTAGTTGGATCTTGAAATTGATTGTTTGCTTTGTGCCATGAACATTAGCTTGGTTTGATTTGGATATTTACTTGAACTATGTTCTGCAAGTGACAAAATGGTATTTAGTCACTGTCATAACCAAGTAGAATATATTGTAATTGATTTCAGGAGAGAAAAAGTTACATAAATATTTCATAGCCAGTGTGTATCTTTGTGTTACATAGTAGAAATCATTGATCAGACATATAATTTATCTATCTGTAGCTGTTTCTCTGATGTAGTATTTTAGAGATTGCAAGAATCTTATTCTACTAGTAAATAATATAAAACAATTGGGTGGTGACTAAACCATAGATGTTTTGATAAGGAAATTTATATTTCAAAATTTTATTTGCGCATATAAATAAAGCCATATTCAGTTTGGCCAAAGCAAATAAACACTCTGTTATCTATATTTTCTATCCTTTTAGTAGTTTTAGTGTCCATATCATTGGATTATGTTGACTCATATAAGGCACTAAGAACATAGTAATGGAATATTAACTTCAACTTACAACATATACTGGAACAATCACATATATAATACAAGTTTATTGAACGAGATATTTTAAATGGCCTGTTGATGTTTCATCATGGCTTATCACTCTGTAGTTGGCAGGGGGACTAAAATATTTCTTTCAGTCTTGTTTTCTGTTGTTGATGCATCTGTTTGCCCCTCTATGCTGTACTTGGAGCCTTTATGACAAATGATATGGCTTGGAATAGTTACTTGTTGTATTTGGTGAAATATTATTTTCTCATTTGAAGAAAGATATTTGTATAGATCTAGATAGAGACCTATGAAAAAATAAAGAAATGAAACGAGTAAGTATTGTTTTGAGTAATTTATTTTATTTTATTTTTCTATAAATCAAAGTTCATGGTCCATTTCATTGCAGTACGTAAACAGCTAACTGGAAATGTATTTACTCTTTGGGAAAAGGATAAATCATGTACATGACAATTTGGTTTTCTGATTTGCTAAGCCAACAATATACTTGGCAAAACCAACTTCTCTTCTGTAGCCTTTACAATGCTTTGATTTGCTATATATTATGGACAACCTGTTCAATGACAGTAGCATTCTATTTTTTTTCGAGACCTATTATATTGTTTAATTTGTAGCTTTCCCTCAACTTTATGCTACAAACTAGAAAATGAAAGTTTGATGAGTTTTGCAAGCATTTTTTTGAGACCTATGATTCTGTTGCTTATGTTTTTGCATCAGAGGATTTATCAGAAGCACTTGTCCAATGTAAGGGACGATTTGAAGTTACTTCAGCAGACCTGACCTTGAAGGTATATTTGCATGAACAGGCTTTATTTACAGCGTTTATAAAATGCTGCGAATAAAGGCTTTATTAACAACGTTTATACTGTAAATAAAAGCTATATTCACAGCATTTTATAAATGCTGTAAATAAAACTTTTATTCGCAGCATTTATAAAGCACTGTAAATGGCTTTAATGCACAACGTTTATCGCAGCATTTAAAAAACATTGTAAAAAGCGAAATCTTATTTACAGCATCGCCACCCTCAACGTTTTCAAAAAACGTCATAAATATACTTTTACAGCGTTAGAAAACGCTGTAAAAAGTCACCTTTCTTGTAGTGCATGTTAAATAGTTCTAGCCTTCCATATAATTTGTGGGATGATGTCGTACTTACTGCAAATCATAGTTTAAGTAGAATCCCATTTAAGAAAACAAATAAATCTCTGTATGAAATATGGAAAAGAAGAATTCCTACTTATAAAATTCTTAAAGTGTGAGGTTATGTAGCAAAGGTTCATGTTCCTTTACCTAAGAGAATGAAACTAGGACCTAAAACAATTGACTGTGTTTTTATATGTTCTCCAAAATAGTGACATGAAAAATTTAATCATACAATGATTACACATGATTTCAAGATTAATGAATGTGATAAGTCTGTTTATATCAATAATATAAAAAATTCTTGTGTCATTGTATGTTTATATGTCGATAATATGTTGCTAATGGGAACAAGTAAGGATACCATAATTTCAGCTAAGAAGATGTTGAATTCAAGTTTTGACATGAAAGACTTAGGTCAAACTAATGCATGTCATATTAGGAATTCAAATCAAACGAATTAGTGATGGTTATGTTCTTACTCAATCTCATTATGTTGAAAAAATTCTAAAGCAATTTAATAAATTTTATTATAAACCTGCTATGACAACTTTTGATGCAAATTATAATCTAAAAAAGAATTCTGAAAAATGCAATTTCTCAATTGGAATATTCATAAATAATTAGCAGCTTAATATATTTGATGAATTCTACGAGACCAGATATTGCTTATTCAATAAGCATGCTTAGTATATATATGAGTAATCCAGGTAATGATCATTGGGTAGAATTTATAAGAGTACTAAAATATTTAAAATATACTTTAGGCTATGGACTATATTATACAAATTAAATATCCACCTGTACTTGAAGGCTATAGTGATGCTAATTGGATTTCTGATAATATAGAAACCAAATCAACTAGTGGATATATCTTTACATTAGGAGGAGCGCCAATTTCTTGGAAGTCTTTAAAGCAGATATGTATAGCACAGTCTACTGTAGAATCAAAATTTATAGCCCTAGATAAAGCTGTTGAAGAAGCAGAATGACTAAAAAATTTTCTAAAAGACATTCTAGTTTGGCCTTAGCCAGTGACTAGAATTTGCATACATTGTGATAGTATGGCAGCACAAGCAAGAGCCAAAAATAGTGTATACAATGGTAAGTCAAGACATATAAGGCGTCGACATAATACTATAAGACAATTACTCTCAAATGGAGTCATTATTATAGATTATGTAAAATCAAAGGAAAATATTACAGATCTTTTGACAAAAGGCTTACCAAAAGAACAGATTAAATTCACATCGAGGGAAACGGGTCTAAAGCCAATACAAAAGTTTAAACTTGGCAGAAACCTAACTTGACAGATTAGAAATACCATGGTCTAGGTTCAATAGGCAAATTAGTTGGGTAAAATTTAGATAGTTGAACACACAATTCACTCATTCCTAAGATACAGTTGTGTTATATGATAAAAATGTTTACGGTATGCTTTGCATTTAATGACATAAATATTATAAATATAATAATAAAATGTCTCCTATATGATAGTAAATGTGGGGTCGATTTATAAGAATAAATAGGCTAAATTCTCTAAAGCTATCGTGAAACCGGGATGTGTTCAGGACCAAAATGAACAAAAATGTATAAACTGAATTTATTGAAGTTGTATTATGAGAAAATCATATTGTCTTGGTTTATAATAAAGGTAAATAGTTCAAGGTATATATCCATTATGTTATTTCTAAGGAAAGTTCAAGTCTGAAGACACTTCTCCTAAAAGTATAACACAACATTTTCTTTCTTATGCATATGCATATACATTTTATATTAATTGCCGTTTTAATGTGGGGTGAGATTATAGTTTCCGATTCAAATGTGGGGTATTGTTGGTAATAATGTTTGAATTAGAAATGTTTGCATTATATAAGTTTGTAAAGATACAATGTTTGAATTAAAAAGGTATATAATATATTATTTTGTATAGACACAATATTTGATTTGTATAAAGAGTTGTAATTGTTCACTTAAGAGTTATACCTTTTTGTAAAATTGTAATGGTTTACATAAGAGTTATATCTTTTTATAAAGTTGCAATAGTTTACATAAGAGTTATAACTTTTTAAAAAGACATCTAAAAAGGCATCTAATGTCTATAAATATGATACAAATGCTTTAAAATAGTTGTTGTTGTTGTCATTCTTGCATTCTTCATTGAACATCTGAGAGAGAGTTACAATAAGTCAGTTTGTCAAATTTTTGAATTAGTGGTACAAAATTTCAGAAATAACGGTTGTATCTTGAGAACAATCTCTTGTAGATCTTTAATCACCAGAAGGTGCAGACTCTCTGGAATTTGATAACTCAAAGTTAGAGAGTTAACATCGAGGCGTGAAATTGGTTACATGCCTCGATGTAAAACCGCGCCCCGACATGAAATCCATTTAACGCCACGGCATCAACTCTCTGTTTGGTGAGAAACCATTCCGAATTCATCCACTCTTAGCACAAACACGTCCATACACATATTTACACATACGTCAACAATGTACCCATATATATATATACTTACTTCTAATTACATTTTAGTCTCATTCTTGGGAAATTTTGTGCATACACTTCCATACACGTATATTTGCATATTAAAACACATTCCAACAATAAACACAAGTGCGAAAAAATTTTTCTCGGTACCATTTTGAAATTTTTCACTGCTCCAAATTTTTGGGTTACCATAGTCTAAAAGACCTCAAAGCAGAGAGTAGTAAAGTTGAGAACACCATATTTTTAGAGATAGAGTTGTTGTGTTAAGTGTGATATCTATGTAAAGCTAAGATTGATATATTGAGTTGTGAGCTTACAAAGAAATCAATCTAGCTATGTGTGTCTGACATGCTTTCCATTACATTTAATATTCTGTGTTTACCAAGCTTTCCATTATATTTAATATTCTTGTTTACCGAGAGTGTCCTTGAAGTATATGTGGTTACATAATTTCAACTTGCTTAGTATAAATTCAGAACTATTGGAGTCGTTGAAAGTATAGGTTATAGAGAACGTTTACTAGTCTATTTTTAGAGGCAATCTAAGGTAATGTAAGTGCATGAGTGATTGAAAAGCATCATTTTACACTTAATGAGATTTTAGTTTTGGCTTGGTACCGTGGATGTAGGCTGTTGAGCCGAACTATGTTAAAATTATTGATGTTCTTTACATTTATGCATTCTTACATATCTTGTATATGTTAGATTGTTTCGCTTTAAGTCCTAACATTAACAATTTAAAACTTTTTGGAATGTTAGTAATACTTTTTAATTGTCTTTGTATCATATATTGATATTATATATGCTCACTTATAGCATTTAATTGAGTAATTATTATTGACCACCCCTATCTTTTCCCTTTTTTTTACTCATATGAGATTTTTGTCCTTTTTATCTTCTTTTATTCTTAATTTTTGAAAAAATCTCTTCTCAAATCCTCCAGTTAAAAATTTCGTTAGTTAAAATATATTAACCTTTATATTTTAATAAATTTATCATTTTACCTTTAATAACATATATAAAAAATGATTTAATTTTTAAAGGTCAATATTAAATTAAATGAACAAATTATCTTTAACACATATTAACACATATTAAAATTATTTTTTATAGATAATATTAATATTAATACATATTGGTATTTATTTTAATAGTAATTTGGCCATTTAACTTAATATTATCCTTAAAAAATTAGTTATTTTTTATATGTGTTAGTAAGGGTAAAATAGTAAATTTATTGGAATATGGAGGTTAATTGATATTAACTAACATAATTTTTAACTGGAGGACTTGAGAATATATTTTTTTAAAACTTAAGAATGAGAGAAGATAAAAAGGACAAAAGCCCATATGAGTGGAAAAATGAAAAAGATAGAGGTGGTTAAAATAATTACTCGTACTTAATTAGTAGAGTAGCAAGTTGTATGATTCAATGCTAAATTCAAATTTAAAATGTAAAAATCAACAATAAAGAAGATCAAACGAAGAAAAACAGTAACATCAAGAGGTAAGTTTGAAAATGTAAATTTTCTTTTACACTTAATTTAATTTTTTTTTTGCTTCCTTAGATGATAAAGTAATTTTGTAGCTTTCACAAACTGATAAATCTTTATGGTTGTTAATTTCTATAAATAAGCAATACAAGATTTTTTATATTTTATTTATTTATTTACTTATTTTTACATCTGGATTGAAATATTTCAAACTAATATTTGTAGACATATATCCTTATTATTTTTTTATTTGTGTTTTAATTTAACATATTAGAAATATTTATAAATCAATATTCTAAAAAGTTAATACTGAATTATTTAAATTTTAAAATATTTTGTTTTAATTCTTTATCCTAAAATATTAAAAATTAATAAATTATATTATGAATTGTATTTATTTAGACATTGTATAATTTGTGAAACTTATATATAGGTGTGTCATAAATAAATTTCATAAACTATTTTAAAAAAATTAGGAGTGAGATAACTTATTCAGGTATTTAATCTAATAAAAGCTAGAAAATTTGATTTTTTCTATTTTATGAATTTTTTGAGAAATTAATTATTTTTAAAAAATAAAAAAACGTAATAACCGAGAAACAAATAAAAAGTATCCTGACAAAAGTTATGGGCCCATCGGTCGTTTGCCACTAACGAAAACCAAATAATTGTGTTTTATTTTTAGTCTTGGCTCACACTCCCAGGCAGTTGAATCATCCATCTATCCATCCTTCCTAAAAACCCGAATGAAGGTGAAGATTGGCTTCAATAATGGCGTCCAGAGCCAAACTGTCTAGACTTATTCAGACCACTCTAAACCACCATTTCTCCTCTGCTTCCGCTGCTGCTGCAAAAGAAGCAGAGAGAATCGGATCACGAGGGGTTGGGTTAGAGATATTCGGACACAAAGACTACGAGGATTACAGGCGGTCTCTCTATGGCGAAATCACTCACAAGGCCTTGTTTGTTGATGCTGTTGGTACCCTTCTTGTTCCCTCTCAGCCCATGGCCCAGGTTGATATCTCATCTTCACCTTTCCAATCTCCAATTTCTCTCTTTTTAAATATTAATGCTACTGCAACTGCAACTGCTTTGTTTGCAGATATACAGAGAGATTGGAAAAAAGTATGGAGTGGAGTACACAGAGGATGAGATATTGAACAGATATAGATGGGCTTATGGCCAGCCTTGGGGCAGATCCCGTCTCAGGTTTGCAACTCATTACTTTTGCATCGCATTTCCCTGTTACTTTACTAACTTTTTGTCGCTTAATAGCTTAATTTGAATATAGTATACTATTATATGTCATGTGGCTTTTTGTTACATTTACACATAATCATTTGTTTGACTTCCATATTGGTGTTTGAGCATCCCTCGACGGATTTTGGGTTGAGGATGTTTACTATGTTCATGCATCACTCTGTTTAAATGATAGCAGCTTGAGAAATATATTTTCAGGCAATAACCCAATAAAAGTAGGTAATCTTCAGGAGATTCCTAATTTGTTGATATGTGCAGGACTCATGTTTATTAAGTTAGTCTGGGGTTTCCAATAAATTCAGTGGCTAACCTTTTAATCCAAGGCTGTATATATGCCCCTTGACTCTTTAAGATATTTTCAATTCTAGTCTTTTATGCAGTCTAGCATCATAAAGTTGAATGAGTAACGTCTGCCTGTTTTCTCTTTTTCTTTAAGGATTCAAATATTGTTGGAATTTGGAAATGAAGCCTGTTTGGAGAATTATGAAATGAAAAGTTATAGTGCACCAGCATGAGCCTATTCAAAGTTTGTTCATCTGTTTGCTTTTTTTTTTTTTTTTTGAAAAAAAAAAAAGAATATATATATTACACCCAGAAATCTNAGTTTGTTCATCTGTTTGCTTTTTTTTTTTTTTTTTTGAAAAAAAAAAAAGAATATATATATTACACCCAGAAATCTCTCAGCCTCTACCTTGCTCACCGGGAGGGAAATGTTATTTTATGAGAAGTGTTGACAAATTCACTGATATGTTTATGTTGTACCCAAATCCATTTGCCTAAGAATTAGTTGAAAGAAACTGATGTGAGGTAGAATCAATTTGGGCACAGTAGTAAATGCAAACCTCTTATATTATACGCTCAACTGCAAAACTTCACATTTCTTTTTATAGTATTTGGATTTTTTCTGCCACCTGACTAGTGATGTGAGGATTTCTAAACTTATTGCAGATATGTGAATGATGGGAGACCCTTCTGGCAATTTATTGTCAGTTCTTCGACAGGCTGTTCAGACTCTCAGTACTTTGAAGAACTTTATAATTACTATACCACTGAAAAGGTAAGACATCAATATTTTCCTTTTGATTGAATTGTGCGCTGGAATAATGATTAATTGGGAAGATTTTCTTTGGGCTTCATTTCCTTAGCATTTCAAAAATACCTTTCTTTTTTCTTCGTGCCTTATTGATGCTTTTATTATTTTTGCCATTTACTTATTTTTGTCTCCTTTCAAAAGGCTTGGCACCTCTGCGATCCTGAAGCTGAGGAGGTGTTTAAGGCTATCAAAAAAGCAGGTGTCAAACTGGCTGTTGTGTCAAATTTTGATACTCGGTTAAGACCTGTATTGCGTGCTCTAGGTTGTGATCATTGGTTCGATGCTGTCGCAGTATCAGCTGAAGTAAGTGATTTATTAAGACCCCTATCTGCCTCCTCAAAAATATTTTATGATGAAAATAAATTTGCAAGGAATAAACCTCCTTCACGTGCAATTAAACATGGTCAGTCCTACATAGGTTCTTTATCTGTTGTATAGTTAAACTTTTCTCTTTAATTTAAAAGTGGAGAGCCAAAGTATTCTTGTGTGCATATATAAGTGTATAAGCCAAAAGCAAATTTAGATGACAAAATTGTAAGTGTCTGTGCAATTTGTTGGAATAGATTATTTTGTCAACTGTGGCATCAACTTAAGGAAAGGGAAAAAAATTTTGGATGGAAATAAATTTATTGATAAACCACATAATTGAATAAAAAAATTCCAGTTATCTTATGATTTATATATTGCATCTCATGGTGGCAGCTAAATTTGGATTATAATGCAATTTTGAAACTATAATTGCATTTGGTTACAAATTATATACAACTTCTCTATTAATGTACAAATAATAATAGTTATAGTTTAATCAAATTGTAAATGTATATAGATGTATATGTTTAACAAATTGGGTGATCATTCTACTCTCCTTTTGAAACAGGTTGCAGCAGAGAAGCCAAATCCAACAATATTTCTAAAAGCTTGTGAGTTGTTGGGAGTAAAACCTGAGGATGCTGTACATGTAGGGGACGATCGTAGGAACGATGTATGGGGTGCCAGAGATGCTGGTTGTGATGCTTGGCTATGGGGAAGTGATGTCCACTCCTTTAAGGAGGTATGTTGTCATTTTCGACTTAAAGAAGTGCAAATAGGGAAGGCAAGGGAGACAGGGTTGGATCACAGCATACAAATATTACGTATCAGTTTTTGGAAGCTGTCTATTGCTGTTACTGTTATCATTACACATTTCCTTCTAAAGAATCCTATACTTTGCAACTTTCAAACTAATCTGCCTCCATTTTAACTTTCTGTAAGCGGGCCTGGGCTTTTTGCAGCCATCCAATGGCCCCATCCTGCAATTCTTCTGCATTTGAATTGTGTTCAAGATAATCAGCTTTGGATTATCTAATCTATCATTTAGTGCATTAGATTACATTTCCATTCATCTGAAAACTTCCATAATCCCTCCCGAATCAAACATAAACTTTTTGATTCATTTGGCTCTCAAACTTGATTACTGCAGGGGGGATTCCCATATCTTTTCTCTTAATGTAATGAGCCTATCCTCTCCCTGTCTTCTCGATTCATATTAAAAAATGGCAGGCTGAGTAGAATTTGTTTCAAAAGGTCTAATGCATGCTTGATTGAACTGAGTGTTAGTAACCCTAGTCATTGTTTGTATGTCATAAATTCATCGTCTTTCACATCTCTTAAGACTTTGGCATCACTGATTCAACACCATTAACCGTAGCACTTAATGTTAAAACAAATCATGTCAACTTAGCTTTTGATAATCAAGATTTCAATTTAAGTTCTGGTAACTTATATCAAAGTTTGCATTTACTTTAGTGTGCATATGGGCTAATGAATTTCTGCTGATGCAGGTTGCTCAACGGATAGGGGTTCAGGTTTAAGAGAGTAATGGTCTTTTACCACTTTATGCTTTATATATGCATAGGTTTTCTTTAGCTTTGGTGAGAGTTTCTGTATATTAATCAGAGAATATGAGAAGTAAAATAAGACTGAATGTAGCTTAAGTTTATCTTAATGTAATTAGTTATGTAAATTTGCAAGCTGAAATTTTTTGGTCCATTTGGCCCAACTTTACCATGTTGGCTTATTCATGAGAGCTGTTCTAAATAGCCCCTCTCCTACTCCATTTTTACAATATCATTTTACTATAATACCCCTAGGCAACATTGGAGATTGGCTTAAACCCCTTAACAAACCTAAATACATAGGAAAGGAAGTAACAAGAGGAAAGATTTTCGTAATGGTTTCTAGATTTTGCAAGGAAAAACCGGTGGCGGAACCAGGATACCAAGTTCGGGGGTCAATTGATAAATATAATTTTTTATAACAAAAAACAAAAATGATATAAATATATAATAAAAATTTAAAATTTAAAATAAAAAATTGACATGATTAGATCATAATAATTTATAAAATAGAAAGAAAATGATAATTTTCGTAAATTTTATTTATTCAGCCATAAAAATATAATTATATATTTTAACATTATTATTATTATTATTATTATGCTATTGATACAAGAGTGTGGATGATTGGATTTTTTAAAGTATTTTAGGTTGAAATTGATGTGGTCATGTAATGTAACAAGTTATGTAGCTCAATTGATAAAGAGAAGAGAAAATATATGAGTAAAATTTAATTGAGAAATTATAATAGAGATCATGTTATTGTTTTTGATAAAGTTATTTTCTTTTGAATTAAGAGAAACCAAATTTGTAATAGAGAGATCGCTTTGGAAAAGAAAGTGTATATATATATATATATGAAATTATAAGGAATTAATATTGAAATAGAAAAAAAAAAGAGATAAATAAATATTATAATAGTAAAAGAAACGGTGACAGAGTAGATATTTAGTATTAGAATTAAGTGTGGACCACTTAATTTAAAAGGATATTAGGACTCATTTTTATATAATTTAACACAAAAAAATTAAGAAGGTCAAATCTATACGAAATAAATTTTTAGACAACCAAGTTTAATTTAAAAAATTGGAGACCATTTATTTAAAATGACTATTGTAATATCTTTATATAACCTAACAAAACTCTTTGGGGAGTCACCATATATATACAAAGATATAGATCCAATCTACTCTACTAATGATTTGTTCGAAGTGGCCCTATACAGGCCTAAATATAGCTCGTCCCTAAAAAAAATCAAGAAAAATAAAGACTAAAAAGAAAAAAAAGAGAATTTTAATATAGTCATTATAATTAACTAGAAAGTGATATTAAAATGGTAAATGAAATAAAATTAATCATGAATATCCTTGTGATTTTTTTTTTAATATTAGGGTCTTCGTAGTCATTGAGATATTTAATGACATTGTGAAAAATGGAATAAATCTTCAATAGACTATAAAATTTTATGTAGCAAAAATTTCAAAAAATAGATTTTTTTTTTT
>JANLJB010029756.1:1360-17314 GCA_026212285.1 Bursera cuneata
CCATGTTAAGTTTGTCACTTTCCTAAAAGCTTAAGCTTGTAGGTGTGGGCTTAACTTGAATACTTAAGCCTTTAATAATGATCACTTTCTAAGGGAGTAGTATTAGATATAAATTAAAGCCAATGTGCCTTAAAACATGCCTATGATGACAAAGTGCAAACTCTCAAATCAATCCTCAACCTTCTTTTGCGTACCAAACCATGATAAGCTTCAATGGGATTACTTAAACGAAAAGAAAAACTGATCTGGAAGTGAAAAACATCTCACGTATCAGCAAAAGAACTTGATGATTGGAAAGAGCTCAGCTGATGAAAAAGTCACCTCCGTATCTTAAGATGTTGATTAAGTATTATCTTAAGATGTTGATTAAGTGTTATACATTTTTTTTCTTCATTCCCTGATCACGAGATATATAAATTAGTTGTATTAGTGATAAAACTTGCACAGTAAATTAACCCTGATTAGGGTTTCTTTGGAAACCCTTGGTGACACTTAACAAATAAAAGAGTTAACAAGGAAGATAATTGATATATATCCTTAAAAGGCGCGCACCATTCCGTTAAAAGTATATATATGTATACTTTGTCACGGGTAAAGACAATCGGCATGCAGGCTGTCTTCTAGGGTTTTTATTGAAATCTCAGAGACCTCATGCGAGCAGGAAGGGGGCTGATAAGGTAAAGTTTCCCATATATATATATATATATACATATTCCAACAATATGTGTAGATCATGAAGAAACCGCATATATGTATTGGTGAACTAATTAAGCTAGAACTTCATGGGATACATATCCATCAGAAGATTAAGCACATGAAGAGAAAGCCCTGCATTTTATATACGATCGAGGAGGCTCCCCGCCATACATAGTGATTTTTTTAACATATATGTAACACGCTAGAAAAATTACGAATTAATCATGAAACCTTGACTCTGAGAGTTGGATGGAAATTAACAAATGATCAAAGAAGAGCTGAAAAGAGAATTAATTAGAAAAGAAGAATAATTAATGATGAATAGCAGAGCCGCTAAGGGCTTTTGGGTCTGAAATTAAATAATTGGTATCTATATGTTTTCCATGTTAGTGCACATGATCCAATACACAGTTTATAAGAATCCAAGAAATCTAAAATGTTTGGATAAACATATATATCATGTAGTCATATTGCAGATTACAAACATATTGAAATTCATATTGCACAAGTATATTCTTATACATAATCCAGCCATACATATTAAACAAGTATGGAACACAAGTTTAGGTATCTGATCCTTACCATTATATATATATCAGATTTATTTTTCAGTTGATACTTATAATCACAAGTACTATTCTGATGTTGTATCATATGCTCAAAGAGGGAAATTACACCACAACCAACGAAGTTCACCCCTTAATCTTGCAGTGCCCCCCGCTACCTCCACCAATATGAGTGCATGGAGAAGGACCAGGAGGTGGGACAGGAGCTCTTTCTTGTGGAAATGACACTAAAGTATCATCATCACTCTGTCCCCGCGTCTTCTCTGCAGCTTGAAAGGATCTAACTGCAGCCAGAGGTTTTACGTTAAGAGTCAACAAGATAAAGAGCATCACCTTCAGAGTTGTACAAAGACTTTTTCCGCTAAATTTCATTGTTGGATAGAAAAAGGATGGATGGTTATTATCCTTTGGGCTTGTGGATGTTTTTCAGCAAATCCTACTCTCTTAGAGAACTATATGCTCCAACAAGGAGTTAAATGAAGAACTACGCCCTCCAGCTTAGCTCGCTTGCTTTTTATATACACCTAAGACAATACTCCACCCATAAAGAAACCATATATTTTGAAATTTAAAATTGAAGGAAAAATTATTTATTTATAGGATTCATACTTTTGAGTGATGCATATTCTAAATTATTCTTTATAAAAGACTATGATTATATTTCTCTATCAATTATTCTCTTCTTTTTTTACTGTGATTATTCTTGTTACGGATGAATCGAAGATCATCTTGTATTGTTAATTTACTTTTTTTTTTTTAAAGCAACATTATAACACAGTATTTTTATGTAATTAAAAATGAGTGTCACTATATACGTAGACATATCGTTTTATACTGTCGAAGTAATTCTCCATATGAATAAGGGTTATGATCTAGTCCAGCTATTGGACAAAGAAAAAACTTATAAATGAAACAAAAGTTATGTGTTATACTGTTAGATACATAAATATTTCACCTTGAACAAATTAATACTTTTACTTCATTAACTATATACGCTCTAACCTCACATTTCTTAATTCATTAATAGTTCGATTTAGTTTTATCTTTATATTATTTTCCTTTAATGTCCTTTATTAAAGACTTAAATATTCAAGTTAAACTCACACCTGCAAACTTAAGCTTCTAGAAAAATGATAAACTTAACATCCTTTATATTTAAAGGCTACAAATACCTAGATAATAATTAACCATAAAATCTGCCATACCGTACTTGGGTTATCAAAAGTAATTCCTTTTTCAAGATGAGGCTGCGGAACCTTCCTTTTTCTTTTCTTGTAAACCCTAGATCTTGGAGTTGATGTGAATGATAAGAGATCCTGGAATATATCGTGGCTTCTTCAAGTTTATAGCTAATCAACATCCTTCATTCCTTTGATAAAGATATAACAGAGCCAAGTTTGCATTCTGCAAAGTCATAGAGCGGTTGGACCAGTTCATATCAAGATTCAAAGTACAACGGGTAACAAAGATTTAAAGAAACAGACAGAAGATCGACGTTGATTGATGGACTACTTATGTTAATTATAGATATAAAATTTCAGGTTTACAATTTTAAGCCCATTATCCCATTCATGCATTAATGTTCTCGTTTCCGGCGATCATAATGCCGTAGTGATCATCTATTTTCTTACTTCAGATCAGAAAGAAAATCATAGCTTGATTTTCTAGGAAGAAGGAAAAGAAATGGCCAGAGGGAAAGAACGGCGCATCCGTTTTGCATTTTATAATTCAATTATTTAGGTTGACCATAACCTATTAACCTAATGATTAAGTGACTCACCAAGCACTCTTAAAGGCTATCAGGGTATCAAATCCTAGCACGTAACTGATAACGACTAACCGCATTGGAGCTTCGTTATAGAATATTAATAATCTCATTTAACAAGTCATTTATTGCAGTGCTGTCTTCAACCTCAGCTTGCCGCCCCAAACAGTCCACATCTCCACCCCTGAAGCTTCGATCTATTATAATCACTCGGTATATAGAAAACAAATTTGAGTGTTATAATTGTTCAAGGATATGCACCCACGTGATCCTCGATCCTAAATAATAGTTTTAATATTTTTTTCCATTTTTTAGAAATTATTCTCATTATGAAAGGAGGCAATTCCCACATATACATAGTGCAGGGACGATTTTAATGAACCCCTGTGATCACTTTCTCAATAAGTAGTATTGCATATATATAGATGAAGTAGTAAATAAAGCTAATGGTGCCTTTAAAACATGCATATATTGTATTATGAAGTGCAAACTCTCGTATCAATCGTCAAAACTTCTTAGAAATTTTGTGAGATGACCCAAAATTAGGAGGTCATTTGAAAATAATCAACCTCCTGATTTTCTTTTATTTACCTAACTAAACCCAAGTGAATGACAATTATACATCTACTTCCATCTTCTCTCCATCTGTTGATTGTTCCGCAATAGTCCGGCAATGACTGTCCGATGAAGGTTCGACAACTGTCCGGCAATTCTCATTATTGTCTGGCGAGTTTGACTATAGTCTGGCAATGATCTGGTGAATCCGATGACGGTCCGACAAGTCTGAGAAAATGAAGGACATAAGATAAAGGTAAAAATATATAGGTGACGGAAAAATGGAATATAAATTCAAGGAAGTCGTCAAGAAATAGCATATGTGGAAGAAGACAGTGCTCATCTTTATTTTTCTTCTGATATTTTTCACAATCAATCACACTTGTGAATGCCTGATTATAACTATAATAATCTGAATTAATTAACTCAAGTGCTAGCTCTTCTATTCAATTTAATTCGCATTTGGAGCTGGTTTTTATATGCACAAAACAAGAACAGAAAAGTTGTTTAAAAATTTTTATGCGATAAATAATGTCCTTTATTTTCGTTTGCCATGGAAGAGTTAAATGGGGATAAATTGCATGAAGTACATAACACGTCCAAAAAAAAAAAAGGATTTTATTCTTTTGAGAAGAATCGAGGAAACTGAAAAACATCAGTGGTGGTGGAGCTGGGTTGACATTTTGTATCCTTGGCTGACATCTACAGACGTGTAGCCATATTAATTTTACTTACTAAATTAATTAATGTCAATCAGGTTCTGAATTTTTACGACTCAAAGTCAACTGCATAGTAAGCATTCTCTCTATTTTGCTGTTTTATATACTCAATTTTAATATCAGTTTTGTATAATATGATAATAGTTACTGCTGCTGGCGCCTTGATCACGGCAAACAAACTGAACGCCAGGCAATAAAAGTAGAAAGAAAAACCTTATTTACATAATACGCGTGATTGTAAATTAAAGAGGCTTTTCTGGGAAGCTGTCCATCAAAACATCAATAAATTTCGATCCTAGCCTTAGTATCATTTCTTTCCTCCTTTCTTACTTAATTTAACTCTTTAATATGTTTGATATCTCATAAACAAACATGATATGTTTGACATCAATGTCTATATCTATAGATGAGATAATAAATCTGTTAGATCATAAATATAAAAGAGTACAAGAGATAACATATCAAATATGATATTCTACCTACTATCTAATACTAATAGACTATTGAAACACTATTTTCTGTTACCTAATAACAATCGAGCCTTAAAAAATTATACTATTTATAATTAGATCTGATCAATACTTATATTTATAGGTATTAACTCTTTTTATCTCATCTCTCTCATAATTAGATTTGATGCTCAACTCCTACATTTATAGTTGTATGTAGGAATCGTTTATTTCTAAAATGTGTAAGAGTCATATTTATTATTTAGCTTTATTTTTTGACTTCTTCAACATTTTTTTAACTTCTTATAAAACTCTCTATATGTATCTTAGCTTCTATAAGATTTAAAGCAAGATAATTAAATATACATGTATATTAATCTGTTATTGCTTACTGAAAATGGCATGACTGCATTACTTTTCACGTAGCTTTCTTCCTAATTCCTTAATATATTCAACAGCTGTGGAATGGCGAGTAAGATCAGCAAAGTTTGCCCAATATCTGATCGGAACGCTATATAATAATAGATATCTGTCAAATGAACTAAAGTCTAGGTGCAGCAATAGTACAGCATATTCGAAATCGTCATTTAGATATTAATTAATATAGAAAAACAAGAGGAATACAAGATGGACAACTAGAGGGTGATATTAGAAAATGCTCGAGTCTCAGTAGCGAGCACAGAATCATGACTTAATTGCAAAGTTTAAGATTTAAAATTAAGAATTTAAAGCCAAGAAAGTGGGTTCTCTCTGTCACTAATTAGACCAATTAATTGATTATTTTCCCTGCACTTTGCTAGAATTTTGCCTTGGATATTGGAGTTCATGATGAGATAAACTAAAGTCAGTGATTTCACTTTCAGAAATGAGAATGCATGTAAGCATCAATAAACAAAAGAGTGTATGGTGTGCTACATTCTACGCTTACGATTAATAAAATATTGATAAAATTGATCATCATATCGGAGACCCCGCAAGTACCACCTACCTTGTTGGAAAGTTTGTACCTGGAAATTGCATTTGAAATTTCAACCATACAACCTTGTCAAAAGTAAGCATCAGTAAGTGCATAAAAGATATAATGTTTATTAATATTATGGATTGCAATTAATAGTATCCGATCGACTAAACAGAAAAAGGAGTAGAATAAATAAAGTTGCTGTATATAACAAGCCAATCTCCTTCGAATCAAAACAAATCTCTCTTAATTACCTTTAATGCTGTAAAGCAACTATCCCGCAGGCAGCGCAATTTCTTAATACATTGTTTTCCTTGAAGTACGATTAAGCTGGTTCACTAGTGATAGTGCAGATTAATTCATTTATAAGTACTTATAACAATGGTCATGCCAGCAGTTAATATTTTGGATGATAACTTGGTTTTGAGTTCTGAATGCACCCTGCATATATGCAATAAGACGATGAGCGATTCTTTCTTTATGTGTTATGCCAACGTTGGTTGACTGCCATATCGGTTTGCAACTCAATTAAAAGGTGGCTTACTGAAGAAAAAGTTGTATTAATCCCAGAATGAGAAAGGTGGAAGGGAGCTCAAAGCCTTGATCGCAGCTTGCTATTTTAGTTAATTCCTCATCATCTGCAATGGCTCATCACCTTTATAGCTAATCAACATCCAATATGCATAATATTACATTAATTTGCTTTGTGTTAGGATTGTGGCTCGTTTCCTAATTCAAGTTAACTTCTATAAGGCGTAGGTTTATTTTTCACTTATTATCAATTTCGATCATTTTAGTTGTTGGGTTGTTCGTAGGTTATGCTTAATATTTCTTAGATTAAATTAGGTTAATCGAAAATTTAATTTGTCGGCATTAACCTGAGATTTTTTCAATATTTTATTGAAGATTGAAGACAGCGTCAGCTACATTAAATTCTGCAAACTTGTAGAACGTTGGACCAGTTCATATATAATTCATATATGAAGATTCGAAGAGGTAACAAAGATGCAAGAGGAAGAAACCAAAAATAAAAAGACAGAAATTCATGGACTAGTCATGTAATAACAAAGATCAAGGAATAAATTTGCAGGTTTAAGATGTCAAGCCTGTTATCCCATGCATGAATCAATGTTCTGAGATCGTGTCAACTGTCTGGTGATCATAACGCACTACTCAAGTTTTGTTCTATGTTACGTATATAGTACCTTCAGCATGTAGTATATGAATGATATTTGTCGTCCCTGGCTTCACCCATTATTCTTGCAGTGCCCCACGCGACCTCCACCAATATAAGTGCATGGAGAAGGACCAGAAGGTGGGACAGGACTTCTTTCTTGTGGAACAGACACTATACCATCATTATCACTCTGTCCCCGCGTCTTCTCTGCAGCTTGAAAGGATCTAACTGCAACCAGAGGTTTTACGTTAAGAGTCAACAAGATAAAGAGCATCACTTTCAGAGTTGTATAGAGACTTTTTCCACTAAATTTCATTGTTGGATAGAAAAAGGATGGATGGTTATTATCCTTTGGGCTTGTGGATGATTTTTATTAGGAAATCCTACTCTCTTAGAGAACTATAAGCTCCAACAAGGAGTTAAATGAAGAACCATTCCCTCCAGCTTAGCTAGCTTGCTTTTTATATACACCTAATGACAATACTCCACCTACAAAGAAACCATATTATTATCGAAATTTAAAATTGAAAGACAAATTATTTATATATATAATTCATACTTTTGAGTGTTGCATATTCTAAATTATTCTTTATACAAGACTACGATTGTATTTTTCTATCAACTATTCTCTTCTTTTTCTACTGTGATTATTCCTATTACAAATAAGCGAAGATCAGTTTGTGCTGCATGTGAATTTAGTTAAAAAAAAAAAAACATTATATCAATTTATTTTTTCTACGAGTTAAGTTGAATATGTAAGATACTTGTTAGTTTAGTATTATACATTCAAAATAAACTCGTTGAAATCCATAGCCCGGCCCCTCTTTGGTATTAATTGTCATATGAAAGTAATAAGGGTTATGATCTATTCCAGCTATTGGACAAAGAAAAAACTTCTAAATGAAACAAAAGTTATGTGTTATACTTGTAGATACATAAATAGATGTTCACCTCGAACAAAATAATAGTTCGACTTCATTAACTATATATGCTATAATCTCACATTTCTTAATTCATTAATGGTTAGATCTCGTTTTAACTTTATTTTATTCTCCATTAGTGTCCTTCACATTTAAAGGCTACAAATACCTATTTTAAAATTAATTAGCCATAAGATTGTCGGCCATATCGTACTTAGGTTATCTAAAGTAATTACTTTTTCAAGATGAGGCTGCGGAACCTTTTTTTTCCCTAGATCCTGGAGTTGACGTGAACGACAAGAGATCGTGGAAGATATCCATAAGATTCTCAGTTTGTTCTTGTTCAAGTTTTGTTTTGTGTTTCACCACTTGCCCAATAATTGAATGCAAATATTTTCCAAAAAGCCACGTTACATTGTCGTCCAATTGTCTGAGAAAGAAAATTAGAAGGCGGCTTTTTGCTCCCCTTTGATTTCTTTTCTAGTGTCATGCATACATACGCTCTCTTTTTATCTGCCCATAATTTACTTGAATGTCTTGTTCGAAGCATTTAAATCGTTGGTTTCGTGCATCCAGCTGCCGATTAAATTATTATGCATGCATTTGTCCTATAGTAGTTTTATATTGTGAAAATGTAATAATTCGAGTAGCACATAAGATTATTTATAGAATGATTTATTTACTTTGGATCAATTTTTATGAATATTAAACTCAAACTCACCATTAATTGAAGTTGGTTATTATGCATTACTTTTCTATCACATATGGGTCATGAGTTGGGAAGACAACTGGGTCCATTGATCCATGAGTCTTTGATACTAGATCTTAAAAATTGAACATGCATAAGAAAAATTTTAGATCCAAATTTGGTTTAAAACTAGGACAAGCCTCTCTAAACTCGCATTCAAATTAAGGGTTAAAAAATCCTAATCCTTTGTGTTTGATGAAATTAAGTGATATACTAGTATATGGGTTTGAAATCGTAACATATATAATTCATGATCCAAAACAGCAGAGTTATCATTAAGGACAACCAAATAAAATCCTTCAATTTTTATATAATTAGTTAAAGACCTTCAATTTATCAATGAATGCATTCTAGGGTACTCAGCAAAATAGTCCCCAAAAAAGTCTAGAAATCTTTTTCCTTAGTAAAAAATAAAATAAATTGATGGTTGGACATTGTGTAAATGAATGAGAGGAAAATAAGTTTAGTTTGACTTTCAAAAATAACAATATAAATCTTTTAATAAAGTTGTAGAATTTTAGATTTTTTTTATTACATCTATAAATCTTTTTATATTTTGCCATAGAAATATTCAACTTATGTAGCTGAAACTTATACTTATATATATATATATATATATATGAGTAATTCCTGTATATTGATCTCAACTTTGTTATGTAGTATATTTGAGGCATATTACATATTATATCATAATTATAGATACTTTCTCAAGGTATTTATACATAATGAAAATCTGAGAATTATGGATATAAAAATGACAAAGGAAATTCCTTGAATTCCTATTTAATCTAGATGAGAATACTAATTGAAATGGCAGAGCATATTGTCGTAGTCGTTTCCGACAGTTTGATATTGCCATGATCTGCGAGATCTCAATCTTTATGCATTACAACTTCAAATGGTAACAAGTTATTGGCATCCTCTTTTTTGAGTTTTGCTGTGATTTTCTCCATCTATAGAGTTAATTTTATCACACCCTACTTCTTCATTTTGGACACTCTAAACTATACCTCAATAGTGTTAAATCTTAGATGGTGCAACTATTTATCTGTCTTAATTTAAGAGTTAGAATTTTAGATTAAATTAATTGATACAAATAATACCAACTCAATAATTTCTCAAATTTCTAAATCATGATTAGATCAGATTTTTTTTTAAAAAAAAAAAAACAAAATCTAAACCCTTTGCAGAAATAGCTAGTTAGAGACCCTCTGCAATATTAATGTAGGTTATAATAGATTTAAGGCTGATCCTCAATACAGATTTGTAATAGTAATGTAGGTTATAACCGTTCATGATTGGGCGTCTTTTTTACTATGAAAAGGGTTCCAAATTCTCTCATGAATTACAAAAAGTGAAAGTGCGGCCATTAATATATGTTTGATTACCTTTGGAATCTTATCCTCTGTTACTGTTACACTCCTAGCTGAATGTAGTGATCAAATTACTTTAATTTGTCGTTTAGGTGCATTTGCATAATTTATTTTGTCGTTATTGGGCATAAAAATAAAAAGACAAAAAGTTCTCTCGCCATTATCCATTCATCGAAGTTAATTGATCATCAAATCACAGAATCTTTCGCATCGAGAATAGCTTTCATCAATTTAATGGATTATTAGTCACTGGATCATTAGTCAAAGCTTATAGAATGCCGCCGTTCACACTACTGCATATATAAATAGTAAATGCTGATGTTCATTTATTGTATATAGCCTTCTCTCGTACGTACGTGCTTTACATAAATGCCTGAAATTAGGGTTCACTTTACTTGTCTTTGCCAAGTGAAGTGCATTGGCCTTTCGTGATTCGAAGAAAGTGAAGTGTATATATCCGAGTTGGTGATTGCCAACTATTCTCCTCAATCGTACGTAAGTGGAATATTGCGATCACTGATCATACTAGACTATAGCAACATGTGCAGGAAGCACTAACTCTCCTTGTAACTACACTGCTTATGAGGCAAAAAGGAGAGTATTTTGTATCATGCAAGTGTATTTATAAGGGTAGATTATTCAAGTAATTATATATAGATATGTTTTCTCTGGAAGCATGGAGCCCAAAAGAATGAAAGTTTACGTGTACCCTAAGATCTCTCTGTGTCTTAGCTTGTATAAGATTTGCAACAAGATAATTAGATATGTCTGTCAATCTGTTATTGCTTACTGAAAATGACATGATTAAGATCTTGCATTTCACATAGCTTTCTTTCGGATTCCACATCAACAAGTGCTTTCTGTGTATAATCAGAATTCGACAGTTGTGCAGTGGCATAGATATCTGTCAAATAAACTGAAGTCTAAATCGAGAAATAGTGCTGCCTGGAAATCGTTAGTTAGATATTAATTAATATTGCAGAGAAGCAAGAAGAATACGAGATGGACAACTAGTGTGCGATTAGAAAATGCTCGAGTCTTACTGTCGTGCACATAATCACGACTCAATTGCAAAGTTTAAGATAAGCTATAAAGTGAAAATTGAGAATTAATTAAAAATTCAGAAAGTGGATTCTCTCTGTAACTAATTAGATCATTGATCTTTCCCTGCACTACTTTGCAAGATTTTTGTCCGGGAGATTGGAATTCATGATAATGAGATAAACTAAAGCCTGTGATTTAACTTATTCAGAAACGAGAATGTAAGCATCAATAAACAATAGTGTATGGCGTGCTACATTGTATATTTATCAATAAAATATTGATAAAATTTTATCCATCATATTGGAAGCCCCACCAAGCTCCTTGGAAAGTTTGTATCAGGAAATTATATATGAAATTTACAACCATACGCTCTTCAAGCCTTAATCTCCGCTTGCTATTTTATGTAATTCCTCATCACCCTAATGGCCCGTCTCGTTTATAGCTAATCAACATCCCTCATTCCTTTGATAAAGATATAATGCACCGCCAGTTTGCATTCTCCAAAGTCATAAAGCGGTTGGACCAGTTCATATCAAGATTCAAAGTACAAGGGGTAACAACGACTTAAAAAAAACTGACAGAAGATCGACGTTAATTGATGGACTACTTATTTTAATTATAGATATTAAATTTCAGGATTACAATTTTAAGCCTATTATCCCATTCACGCATTAATGTTCTCGTGTCGAGCGATCATAATGCAGTACTGATAATCTATTTTCTTACTTCAGATCAGAAAGAAAATCATAGCTTGATTTTCTAGGAAGAAGAAAAAGAAATGGCGAGACGGAATGAACGGCGCATCCGTTTTGGATTTTATAATTCAATTATTCAGGTTAACCATAACCTATTAACCTAATGATTGAGTGACTCACTAAGCACTCTAAAAGGCTAGCATCAGCGTATCAAATCCTAGCACGTAACTCATAACGACCAACCACATTGGAGCTTCGTTATAGAATATTAGTAATCTCATTAAGCAAGTCATTTATGGTAGTGCTGTCTTCAACCTCAATTAGCCGCCCCAAATAGTCCGCGTCTCCACCCCTGAAGCTCCGATCTATTGTAATCACTCGGTATATAGAAAACAAATTTGAGTGTTATAATTGTTCAAGGATATGCAACCATGTGACCCTCGATCCTAAATAATATTTTTAATATTTTTTCCATTTCTTAGAAATTATTCTCATTATGAACAGAGGCAATTTCTACACATAACATAGTGCAGGGATTGATTTTCATGAACCGCTGTGATGACTTTTTCAATAAGTAGTATTGCATATATATAGATGAAGTAGTAAATAAAGCTAATTGTTCCTTTCAAATATGCATATATTATATTATGAAGTGCAAACTCTCAAATCGATCCTCAAAACTTTTTTTCATACCAATCAATGAGAAGCATAACGCGGGACTATTTAAAAACTTAGAGAAAAACAGATCCGAAAGTAAGATATATATCATATCCATCGGGAAAAAGAACTTCATGACTGGAATGAGCTCTGCCGATGGAAAGTCACCTCCATATTTTGTGATTTAAACTATTACTTTGTTTCTTTCCTTCACTGACAAATATATATAGACTACACTGTAAATCCTAAATTAGGGTTTCCAGAAAAAGAAAAAAAATATATCCTTGGCAACAAAACCTAAGAGTTAACAAGGGAGCTAGGCAGATAATTGATACATATATATCCTTAAAAGGTACCATCTACATACATAAGATAATTGAGGATATATATATAAATAAGTTAATTGCTACATATCCTTAACAAGGTATACCTAGCTATTTTCTAGGGTCTTCATTGAGATCTCAGACTCCTTATGCGAGTAGGAAGGAGGCTGATGAAGGAAAATTTCCCTGTAATATACATTCCAACAATATATATCTAGATCATTAAGAAACCCTATATATATATATATATTAAAACTTCAAGACACACATATCCATCAGAAGATTAAATACATGAAGAGAAAGCCCTGCAATTAATTATGTACGACGTGGCGCCCCACCATACATATAGAATTATTTTTAACATGTATAATATACTAGAACAATGACAAATGAATCATGAAACCTTTACTCTGAGAGTTGGATGGAACTTGACAAATTATCAAAGAAGAGCTGAAAAGAGAATTGGTTAGAAAAGAAGAATAATGATGAATATATAGCAGAGGACTTTTGGTCTGAAAATTTACTGCAGCTAGGTTCTAGTTACATGTTTTCATGTTAGTGCTTGATCCAATACACGATTTATAAGAATCTAAGGAAAACAATATATTTGGATAAAGATAAATATCATGTGGTACATATTGCCGATATACAAACATTGAAATCCATATTGCACACAAATATTAATTCTTACAGTTACAGCCATATATATGAAACAAGTATGTAATACCATTACCAAGTGCCGGTATATACCGGATCCTTTGAGTTGCATATATGTATATATTTATATCAGGCTTATTGTTTACTCTGAGACTTGTAAATATCACAAGTACTACGATATGTAATATCGCATATGCTCAAAGAGGGAAATTGCACCGGAACCTACGAAGTTCACCCCTAATCTAAGTGCATGAAGAAGGACCAGTAGGTGGGACAGGACCTCTTTCTTGTGGAACTGACACCAAACTATCATCATCACGCTGTCCCTGCATCTTCTCTGCTTTTAAGGATCTAACTGCAATCAGAGGTTTGGCGTCAAATCTTAATCTCTTGAAGGACTAATTAAGCTCGAAAAAGGAGTTAAATTAAGAACTACTTCCTCCTGCTTAGTTAGCTCTTGCTTTTTATACACCTAACCTCAGTACTCCACCTACAAAGAAATCATATACAAGACTACAATTATATTCCTCTATCAACTATTCTCTTCGTTTGATTTCCACTGTAATATTCCAGTTACGGATGATAATCATTTTGTGCTGTGAATGTAGTCAAAAAAGGAACATCATGACACAGTATTTCTATGTAATCAGGAGTTTCACTACATGCGTACAAGTACAAATATATCATTTTATACTGATAAATCCTCCATACAAAATTATTATATATGCACTACATAATACATGGTGTTCACAGAATCACAGTGTATATCTAATTTATTTTCATTCAGCCATAACCCATCTTTGGTATTAATTGTCATACTGAAAACAAATTCGACAATGAAAGAACTTTTAATACAAATCAAAAGCTATTCGCTATACGAGCGAATCTCACACATCACATTTCTTAATTTATATCGATGGTTCAATCTCTTTTTTTCTTTATCTTATTCTCCTTGACTGTCCTTTTTCATTTAAAGACTACAAATTAAGACCTAATCTAAAGTAATCAACCTTAAATTGTCGGCCATATCCTACTTTGTTTATCCAATAGAAGAAATATCAATTCCTTTTTCAAGATGAATCGATGACGAGGCTGAGAGATCTTTTCTCTTCTGGTCAACCCGAATTCTTGGAATTGATATGAACTATAGAGATGCCTGTAATATCCTACCTTTTTCTGAGTTTTTCCATGAATATATAGGTGTTGTGTTGAGGTTTCACACTCTTTCAATAACTGAATGCAAATATTTTGGAGCACTCTAAAACCCACAATACAATGTCGTCCCATTGTCTGAGAAAAGAAAATTAGAAGTTGGCTTTATGCTCCTCTTTAGTTTCTTTTCTAGTGTCATGCACGCGTAATATGCAAGTGGGCTACTTTGGCTCTTTGGTGACCGTTCGCATTAGACCCTTTAGATCAGAAGTAACATAGAGACCCCTAATTTCAAACCGCGTTTGAGACCAATAAACATCAGAAAGGCAGGCGGTAGTGAATAACGAATTAATAAAAATTTTAATATAATCAAATATTTACTTTTTCTTTTCTACCCACGCCAACTTTTTTCACCCACGTCTCTCTACATTAATTTCTTACCTTGTCTTGCTCCACGTTTGGTCGTCTTCCGCAACAACTGCATCTGAAAACGATAAGCCCAGATTGATTGTGGAGGAATTGATTGGCTGTGCCCTCACCCTCACCTCTCATCTCACCTTGCCCCACCAACTTGACAGTGGCAGATTGGGATTGGAATTTCTCTCACCTCTCTAGTTTCTGTCTTCTATTCTCTCTATCTCTCTCTTCTCTTCGATTTAACCAGCATAAACTATGAGCCCAGTTTGGTAGTACCGTCAATTTGTGGCGTTAATGGTGGTGGCTTGAATGGGTTTCCTAGTGGCGGTGGTGCAGTGGTGAAGTTTTTTTTATTTTTTATTTTTTGGTTTGGTTGAATGGCTAAATGGCTTGTTGTTTGTTTGCTGGTTGAATGGGATGAATGGCTTGTTTCTGGTGGTGGTAGTTGGTGGTGGATGTGTGATTTCTGTTATTTTGTTCCTGTTGGTGGCTAGATTTTAGCTGATGGCGGGAGTCTCAGTGTTGGAATCAGTTGACGGAGGTTGCTGGTTGAATGGCTGGTATTTGGTTGATGGGAGTTGCTGGTTGAATGGTTGGGCATCAGGTTTCTAGGTTGAATGCCTTGTCTCAGAGTGTCTGGCTATCAAGAAATTTGGAAAAGGAGAACTGGAGAAGATAAAATCTTAAGTAATTGGTTTTTTCAGTTAAGATCATTATGATTATGATTATACTATTTAAAAAAAAAAAAAATAGGGTAAAATTGTCTTTACAGAAAAGGTATAACTGATCTCTCAACCATTCAACCAGCAACAAGGGCCTTCATATTACTTTCTGATATAGAGGGGTGATTTTGATACTTAACCCGTACCCTCAGTCCCTAAAATTTGTCCTACTTTTACAGACTAAAAGGAGCTACCTTATCATAGAGGCCACTCACATGTGCATACACTTGCCTGGCTACAGAATATTTCTGTTCGATTATTGTTACTAACTGGTGAAATGGGCTCGATTATTTCCAGGCTTTGTTGATTTTTGGGTAAATAACGTATTTGCAGATAATTTGTGGAAGTTTATAATGTCGAG
>JANLJB010029757.1:6415-17324 GCA_026212285.1 Bursera cuneata
GTTTTTTTTTTTTTTTTTTTTTTTTTTTTTTTTTTTTTTTTTTTTTATAAATAAAAGAAAAAGAACCTTGGAGCACATTCTAATCACCGAAAACTGATTATCCATTCTGGTCATATTGGACTTCATCCCTGCAATTTTTACTTTCTCTGTGTAGTCTGCAGATGATTATAGCATTTGACTAGCGTGTGGTTAATGTACTAGTTTCTTCTGTCTTTCTGTACAGACTGCTGACCGTCCTCGGCCTTGGAAATCTTAACCCTGACTGGCATCTGGACTCCGGTGGTGTTTTTTCTTAAAAGAAAATTGGTCTGCCTAGAATGAATAAAAAATGAACAACCCGTTTAAGTGCAAATTAAGCATCCAATAACCAATATTGAAGGTCAAATTTTGACACGCCATCCCAGACTAGACTATATTACAAGTGAAAGGGCATATTATGAATCTGAGTCTGCCAATTGATTCTTTCCAAGCACGTGCTAAGTACCGGTATGAAAAATTCACATGGCAATTAATGGAATATAATTCCTAACTGCAACATCGCCATGTGATTTGCTGGCATTATTACCATTTTACACCGAAGCCGTGCCTACTCTTAAGGTTTCACTGCTTCTTTTGTAAGACACGCGGTGGGAAACTACAAAGCTGGAATGCGGTTGAGGCATAGAGAATTTTCGGTGGAGAGGTGAAATGGGTAGAGATCGGAAAAGGACACCAACGGCAAAAGCACTGCTCGGCCGACACTGCCACTGAGTGGCTAACAACTTGGTGCTTTGAGTAACCAAATTATTTATCTTAAATTTATTATTATAATCCTCAACTGAGCTTACATATAATTCAGATTCCGAGGAGGAAAAGGGCCAAGAAATTGTCTTACTTATAACAGATCTTCAGCATCAAATTAACATGCTTTAATTTGTTTAATTAATTTAGTATCAAAGCTGGAGGAATCTTCCACCAAAAACTGCGTGAAGGTTCCAAGTTACAACTAAACCTCAATAGAAAATCTCAAAGTCAACTTGACTTCATGTGAGACAACCCATCTTCTCTTGTCTTCTCTTTATATCATTCTCATTCATCCCCTCTTCCTTCCACGCAAAGAAACAACGAAAACAGAAGACTTGGGCGTTGGAAATGGGGAAAGTGTGTTGCTCAACAGAGTCTGATGATGGAGGGGGTATAGATCTAATGCAAGTCATCGTTGTGGTGGTCATAGCTGTTGTGATCATGATCCTCTGCAGGCAGCCGAAACGACGACGTTGTTATGCTGTGTATCGTTGCTGCTGATTGATTACTCCACAAGCTGTCGCTTTAATTTTTGTCTTTCCTGGTAGCAGCATATGATTTTTGTCTTTCCTGGTAGCAGCATATGAGAGCTGGTAATAAAATTTCTTAAAACCTTCAAAGAAGAAAATTGTTGGTTGCTATTGCTAGATTGATATACAATATGTTCATGCTACAACGCGTACTTTAACATCTATAACTATATACTTCAGTGCTATTTCTTCATATACTTCAGTGCTATTTCTTCTTATCGTTTCCTGAATTCCCATTTCACTTGCATCCAAATATGGTTTTCTATTTACCTTGTAAAGTGTCTCAGCAGACAGGGTTTCATCATCACCAGATCTAGATCACTGGCCCTGGCTGTTTACACCAATAAGTAGTATGAAAACATCATAAAACATCACCTTTCAAGCATCTAGGAGCTGGATTTTTTTATTTAAGGCCATTTTGGCTTGTTAGTAGCCGAACTTATGCCCTCTTAAATCTATGAATCCAACAGATATATAAAATAATCCAAAAGCAATAAATTGTAGTAAAAACAAAAAATGAATACCATTGTGAAAAGAAAGAAAGCCAAACAAACTGCTATTATAAGCTCAATAAATTTCAATCAACTTTTTTCAGCTTCAGATAAGGTATCTGAAAGATCATGAGTATATTACAACTTGCTACATTTTCTAATTTAAGTGACATAAAAATACATATATAAATACACACAATCAAGACACAGTCCCATCATAATCTATACAACAATAATAGAACGTTATATATATATACATATGTGCATCATTGTCGATCTTGAGCTTCTAAACCTGTCACTGTGTGCTTTGACAAGACAATGGAGTGCTGGAGGAATTTACAAAAGAGATCTGAACTCGTAAAACCTCATGAACTGCACCACGATGAAGCACTCTTAGAATCTTGTCTTCTTTTGCTTTTGCAAGATCTCCCAGGAAGACCTGACGACTATGAGATTCATCCCGCATGCGGAAGCCATAAAACCATCTGCCCAGCTTCCACCATTTAATGCACACTTGACGCTCTGAAATCTTGCAAACCTGAAGTGCTTCCACTACATACTCAGGCTGCCAATCATGATGAGTCAACATAATTGATTGATCATATTTCTTATAATAGCAAAACAAGATTTTGCCCAGCAATATCTAATAATGAAGTTTGCAATTATGAAAAATCAGAACATTTTTCACACAATTAAGTAAGTGCTAATGAATGTTTGCTCTGTTATTACACTACCAGTATAGCATCCTAAGGTGGCCAAACCATGATCAGTGGGGCAGCAATTTTGGAGCTGCAATCTATCGATTCACTGCATGATTTAGTTTCCTACCCACACATGGCTGGTCCTTCACACCAAGGGCCAAAGGCAAGTGGTCAATTGAATAATTAGCCCACACCTACAGGCATTTTTTTTAAAAAAATATTTGTGTTTTAAACTGCTAAGTGTCCTATTAGGCTAAACTTCTCATTTTAGAACTTCTTTAGTAGATTGCTCCAAAGAGTAATTGAGTCATGTTTGCTTTTGCTCAAAGCTAGGCTTTCCAAGTAATTGGACTTTGAAAATAGAACTTAGATGAGACGTTTTCAGCTTTCAAACAAACTAAATAGAGCTTACAATTGACTTAGGCTTGGGCTACGAAATCTGTCGCTAGATCATTACTAGCCCAACTTCAAAGACTATTTTTAAACCATCTATCCGAAGAATACAATTTTAGCTTACAGCCATAAACACCATGTTTCTAATTTCTATCTCTTCTGATTTCCTCACTAAAGGAGAATTTGTCAACAGCATGCTTCATGGTTAATGAACTTCATACGTAAAGGAGCAGCCTGTCAATATCTTTAAGGGATGGTAAAATATGTAAACCTAACCTAAAATTTTCCTATACTATTTACCCAGCATTCAAATAATCTGTTAAAGATAACTGACTTTTTCAGAGCCATTACAATCACAGCCACTACCAACTCTGATTTCTACAGAAGACGAGAACGGCTGATATAGCTCTACTAAGTGGACACGGATTTGGTCAGAAAAACTGTAGATGCTGCTAGCTAAATGTTACAGTATAACCATCAAAATGCCAAAATGGACATGCCCGCCAACTGGAATAACCCCATTTCATCAGAAGCAAAACAAAAAGCATAATTTGATTAAAACAAAAACAAAAAACAAAGGCAGGCAGGACTATTTACCGGCACATTAAGCCAGGAAATGCAGTAGTGCAAGCCAACCAAGTTAAGCAACACATTGAACTTGGGTTTCAAAAGGAACATCTGCACATCTTTGAACCCGAGCTGCAAAGTGTTCAGGTCCTCAATTGCTTGTAAATAATCTCCAACCTCTAGAGAAGCCGCTCGCGTGCATTGTTCCACATACCTAACCACATCAGCTGCTCCAGACGCCATCTCATTGTGCCGTTTCATGTAAAAGCCCCTCCATCCCTACATCAAGCTTAAACTTTGACAAATTCCGATCAAATCATAAAATCATTTCTAACTAATTTCAGAAATGCAGTACTTTATCCAACCTTCTTCTAAAAAGAAACACAAAATGAAATTCTAAAAAACAACCAAAATTATTGAAGGTTGAATCGACAGCACTACTTGATCGGAGACTTATAGCTGTAGAGGTATAGCGGTGGTTATTAAATCTTTTTTTATTTTTTAGGTTTTTTTTGGTAAAGCGATTATTAAAAAAAAATCCTATAATTTTGGTTATTTTTTAGATAAATAAATAAATAAAATAATTACTGAGATAACAAACTGGTAACAACCTCGGCGGGGGGGGCCCAAGTTTGAGAAGAAGATTCATCGAACGAAGAAAGAAGCGGCCATCTTTGTCTTGTAAGAGACTCCCAAATGCAATCGGATCGGCATAAGTTCCTCCAGAAGCGGGAACAACTTCCCAGAGCACACACTTCGGGTTCCTTAATATTAATTTCCCCAAATTTCGAATCAAATCAAATCGTTAATAAATGAAATTGCCAAAAGAATGATCAATGAAAATGAATTCCAAATTCAGTAGAATTGATGAACAGCACCTCAAGGAAAGAAGCAATTTTGAGGGTGATATCGTCGGGAAGTGAGCTTTGAATAACGCACAGCGACTGCTTCATTTTTGGCAGAGATTTTTTGTTGCTGTGAATGCTATCATTTTTCGGGTTTTCTACCGTTCGGGATGAAAGGGAGTGAAATGATTCCATCGCTATGTTGGTTAATTTTTGCTGAAGGTGAATTTCATCTAAAAAAGGTCAAGAATTTATAGCTTTTCGTCAGGATATGCAATCGTTATGAGAATGACAGTGGACTTTGACTTTCTGAGAACGGAGGGTGGTGATTGCTTATGATTATCAGTTTCCCTAGTATTAGGCTGGCTTCAGTGGAAATTAGGCGATTCCGAATTGTTTTTAGGCTAGTAGGATTCAAATCCGATACCCACAATAAAACCTTGACACATTATCATTAAGTTACATGTTAATTTATGTATATTATTTAAAATTATTTTTTAATTGCATAATACTGATTTAATCGAAACCGACCATACTGATTAAAAAAAAAAATTGGCTAACACGACTAATCCAAATCAAATCCAAATATATTGAATTCTTTTTTATCTAAACTTGATCATGGGTTTGTCTACGTTAATCCCATGGGTCATCGGGTTGAGCAACCCAATTTGACCCGTGTCCATCCCTAATGTAAACCTTTATATTTGGGAAAAAGCAATTAAAAAAAAAAAAGAAAGAAAAAAACCAAGTTAAAAGGGCTGTTATGAGGTTTTGCCAAATCAATTAGATAATCACGTATATAATAAGATCTGAGCGGTGTTTTATAAATTAAATCCTATTATTTTTATTACATAATACTAATAGATTAGTAGACACTTTACCTATATATCTACAAGGTAACGAGTAAATAAATAATTAATTATTAAGGATTGACGGAAGCAATAATCATTTAACTAATCTATCAAAAATGTATTTCGATATTTGTCATCTAATTTAAATGATATTTTTATCATTTACGATTGAATTTGTTAAATATCAAAATAAGCTTTCTCATTTGATTATTTTCTATAATTTTCTATGAAATTAACCCAGCCTAACTTTTTTTTTTTTTTTTATGAAATTCATGGATATTCGATAAATCGATGCATTACTTGTTAAACATCAACAGAAATGATTAACATTTTTGTCAAACTATACTTAACAAATATTAACTTACCCCCCATATCTGACCTTAATCAGAATCTTGGAACTGAGACAAAATGATGAAAATCATCGAATATGAAATGGATGAATGTTGTTATACAATTTACCTCTGTATCGTGTGTTGTACCCAGAATCAGACTTTGGGATTAGGAAGAAAGATGGTAAGGAAAAGTTGTTTCAGATGATATCAAAGAATAGATTATAGATTCTTTTATTTATATAATTCTTCATTTTTGAATCAACTACATATGTATGTATTTATATATATGTTTATGTTATATGGAATTGACAACATTAGAATTTCTCAATAACTGCCTTTTAACCAGAAGGATGCACAAAGACACCAAAATTATTTGCTGCTCAAATTCGAAGCTTACTTAAGTCTAAACCTGCATCTGAAATTTCCCCTCTTGGTTCTTCAGTTATCTTCTTTTCCACCCCTGAAAACAATCCCTCCCTCCTAGGACCTGCAAAATTCTTAATAGGCGGAGCCCAGCAGACTGGCACAACTGATCTGATATGAACTGCAGGTGCCACGAAATTTACTGGACGCCTGCCTCCCAGGTTCTTTATTCCTTCCGGCCAAGGTCTAGAGGAATGTGCAGAAGTGGAAATTCTTGTCGGTGACGAGTATGCATAAAAGGGTTTGAGCTCTGAGGTCTGATGCTGCAGCCAATGGACACAGCACCAGATGTTCTGATTGTCACAGGGGCTGCAAAAGAAGCTGGCACAAAACTTCTGACTGATACAAAAGAAGTAACTGTTGAAGGGTTCGACGGCCTAATATTAGACGACAAAGAAGTCAGTGCTCATTGCCCTGGGTCTAAATCTGGCATCCAACCCAGGGGATATCAAATTACACTTTTCAGTTTGGTTGTACTGCAACTGATGAATTGAGTTTCAAGTGTTGGATACTGAACTGCTGCTCCACTTTTCATCCCTATCTTGAAGCATATCCAGCACTCTGTGTTCAGAATGACCGTTGAGGGAAGCCAAAGAATTTGGTCTTTCGGTTGGAGAAACCCTGGGTACATTTGAACCCTTGAGCCACTCCTCTTCCATTTGTGGATTTTCCTCCATCTCTTGTATCGTGACCTGGGTAACACTCCTAACCGGAAGAGGCATCACACGGTTTGAGAAGTAGAGAAATGGGCCAATTTTGGACCAAGGGAGCACTTCCATCCTTACCTCCCTCTTCCACTAGACCTCATTTTTTTCCAATTATTCGGCCGATATTGCAGCCAGATCAAGGACATTATTTCCTGTCACAGGCACAAGAAATTTGAGAGGACTGCCAATTTTTTGTTGTAAAGAAACTGATCGACTATTACGAAACGGGATTACATCCCTCCGAACAGGAGCAGAACCTTGTCCAAGTCGCCTTTCTCTTTGTTGTGAATTGTTCATTTCTCGTGGTATTAGAGTAGCAAGATAACGGGCAATAATTACTTGTTCCTGCTCATCATTTGTTGCAGACTCTGACAGAAGAGAAGAAGACGAGAGGATGGAGAAGCTGACTTTGATACTGCATATGCGCACCACAAGATATATCAAACTGGAAAGATAAGACATACATAACATCAATAAATTCTTTCAGAATCTCTTTTTTGTTTCCAAAAAAAAAAAAAAATTCTGCTGCTAATTAATTTAGTATATGCAGCCCCTAGCCCGACCCATCTACAAAAGTTTCAGGGAATGCATGTTCTCAGGAAAAAGCTTAATTTAACAGTCTATGATATAGCCACCTGATTTTCTTTCTCCTTCCTTTCTTCTGTGATGGTTCTAGGGCAATCGAGCCATGTCTATCACATTATAAGTGAAACTCGTGCCTTCTACAGGGGCAAGACATACCCGGAGCACTCTGCCAAAAAAAAAAAAAAAGAGAAAAGAGAAAAAATACATACAATTTTTCAAGGCTGACCAAGCAGTCAATGCAGCATTTTTCTGTGCTTGCTTCTTTGTTTTAGCCAGTTCTCCAGTAAAGCTCGTTCCAGCAAGTTCCACGGTACAAGAGAAAACAGGCACATGGCGTGGTCCGGATCGAATAGTGGTGTAAACTGGTAATTTCAGCCCAGCTCTGTGAGCTATCTCCTGAAGCATATTTTTGTAAACTCCAGTTTCATCCTGCGTTGAGATTTTCAAAATGTGCATCAGATTAGTTTTCAACAATGCTTAAAAGAAAACATTGGCAGGATTACATCCAATTTAGAAAACAAAATGGGTTGACCACAGCAATTTTACTGATATTCCTGTCATTTGTAGCTTCAGATGTAAGATTGAATGTTTAATTTAATATGTTGAATCTCCATGAAAGTTATATTTGGGTTCAGTGGGCCTAAAAGCTATCAAATGGGGGATAGCCCTTTCCTAGTGCGAAGATTTCAATCCCAGTCACATCTATGCTAAAACGTGATTTAACTAGCTAATTCTCTCTAATTGGGAAATTTTTGAGATAACATGTAAAGTTAGAGGCTGTTTCTGAAGCACGGTTTAGCTTGACCTTGTATAGCTTCAGAAAACCATCTTAAAGTTTTTTCTTCCATGAACATGTAGTCTACTTCATTAATTCTCTTCAATTAATCTGTTTTATGTCTTATATAAAAAATAACAATAAAAAAAGGCGATTTAGAAGCTTGCCACCCAATTTAGACATGTCCATTCCATATGGCCCGTGTATTTAGTGTCTGTTATCATCTAATATTATTTCAACTCCAGATCATAAAGGAAAGTTCTAAATTTGTGCATTTAACTAATATTAATTCAAAAAGTTCAAAAAGATATATGGTATTGATCTCTTCCGGAATAAAAGTCAAGTATTGGCATCATTAAATATACACCTTATGAGAGCACAAAGTAGGTTCGTGACTTAACTAAGGATTTTGTAGATAATGTGATACCATATGTGTTCAAGCTTATACCTTCCTCCAACTTATATAGAGCATAATTAATTAAGAGCATTATGAAATCAAAAGCCATTAAATAACTCAACAAAGGTAGGTAAGAGACTAAATGAGAGAAAACTAAAGCAAAAATAAGTTAAGCATATACCAATACTCTTGCAGCCAGTGCCTTAGAGGGGCCTTTCTGCAAAAGCACACTAAGTGCAACCTCAGCTGCAGCATGCTCTGCCTGTCCGAGAGTACTGCAAAAGGTTGGACCCTCAAACATTTCCCCATTGAAGTTAACTGTGGCTTTAAAGCGAGGGGCATGATCTGGTCCATCACGGATACAAGAATAAGATGGCAAGTTGAAACAGCTTTCTTGCAACTGATTCTTATACATCCCTGTGATTCCAGATGACCACAAGGGAATCTACAAAAGGAGACGAAAAGTTCACTTATATTCAGGGATAGAGAGAGGGAGAGAGAGTGAAATCACTTTCTTTTAAAGAAGTATAATAAGTCAAATAATCCAAATAACCTCAAACCCTAAAAAAATTCGCCAGAGGGCTTTTTCCCAGGTTCAGAACCCTCAAAAGTTTGAATTTTCTCCAGAAAGAATGCCAACTTTGTATTTCCAGCTCTAATTTAACCACTTAGACAATCCAACCAGAAATCAGAAAATGCGACACTCTCACCTAAGCATCTAGCTGAGCACTAAAACCTATGCAGCTGTGTGGATGACATAGTAAGAAAAAACCAGTCCTAGTAATATCACTGAGAAGACAAGAATACAATTCCTGTCAGAGTTGAGTTCTGAATTACCACGAAAACGATACACCTTACATTACATCAAAAGATTGAACAACAAAGCAACTCTTTCAAATGAAACAGCGAAGAAAGCAATTAACTCATAAGAAACCAGGCCATCGAAAAAGACAAATGAGAAAGTGTGAATCATATGATAACTTTAAATCACCCCATTATCAAACTCAAGATACACTTAACCAACCACCCAATGAATTGAACCGACACAGTAATTACTACTTGTAATGTATTGAACGTTATTAAAACTAATTCAAACAGCCCCATTTAAAATATATCATATTAAAAAAAAAATCGATCAGATTGCCCGCAGCACCAATAAGAAACCAAAAAAATAACTGAGATTCAAAAAACCCAAAAGGGTCTCAAAATTCAAACTTGAGCCACAAAACAGTCCTACAAAGCTCTACAGAAAAATACCCAGAAACAAAAGTAACAAAAAACTATCACCCTTTTAATCAAATTTCAATCTTCAGCGGCGTATAACAAATAAAGATTAAAAAAAAAAAAGGAATTTTACCTCAAAACGTTCTCAAGCTTTGAAATTTTTTGACATCACTGGGAAACGAAGTCACAGTCACCACAAAGAACTCCTAGAAGATCTAAACAACAAACTCAACTCTCTGAGGCTTTAGTGATTGATTTTTTTTTCTCTTGTCGTTGCTGTTGTTTTCTATGTTTATGTTCGTACTTTCTGGAGTTTCGGGACTACTGCCAAGCTAGCATGGTAGTGAGCTGACTTGCTTTCCGCGATGATGATGTTACTTAAACAATACAAACGATTATAAAAAGCAAGCTACGAAGCTGCTTTTAACATCAGCCATTAAAGGCGTATTAAGTTTTGGTGGTTTCGCTAATCTGCACCTACCGCACTAAATATTTACGTGCATTTATCTCTTAGAATGTTGATATTTCTTGTGGCTGTGGCCTCTATAAAAGAAATTAAAAGTCTGCTTCTTGTTACTATTGCTCGTGTGCAGGTCTCTCAAACAACTACATATACCAAGTAGATTTATATTATATTTTTCACTAAGTTTTCAATTGTATTATGAGACTGAATGACTCATTAATTTTAAAATATAATGTTGAGTAATTATGCATTAAAGATTTTTGGAGATGGACTAGTTCTTGCATATAATGACAAGATCAATTTATTTATTTTTATAAAAAAATCATATTATAGATTCAATATTAATCTAGAAAGTCTATCATCTCATGCCTCCTCCAGTCACTAAACGAAATCAAACAATGATATTAAAAATAAATTCCAATAATAGAAATTAAGCATTTAAGCTTGATATTAAGGCCATTAAAGCAATGATAAAGCAAAACTTTGCCTCTGCCCTTCTTCAATTGTCTTTGCACCTCGCCAAAGATGAAGTAGCCAGTAGTTCTACAATAGAGCACTGGAGCGATGGAGGTGTTTGTATAGAACAAAAATGTTTATCTGAAAGTATTCATTCATTAAAACACCAAGAAAGAGACACAAGAAATTAACTTTTTATACAGACCGACTAATCTGTTAAGTGTACAAGGTAGGTTCTTAAACACATAGCACCAGAGTTTCAAAGCAAATGAGGTAATAAAACTCTAAGTGTTTGAAAAACATTAGGTTTAAAGCTCAACTCCCTCTGGCACCAATTCTTTGAAGTCATACCTGCGTTCTAAGCTGAGGTTTATCTTGTCCACGTG
>JANLJB010029758.1:1181-17326 GCA_026212285.1 Bursera cuneata
ACATGGTACAAGACTACTTTCAAAGCTCCCCTCGGAAATGATCCTGTTGCTTTGGACTTGCAAGGCATGGGCAAAGGTTTTGCTTGGGTTAATGGTCACAACCTCGGTCGTTACTGGCCAAGCTACTTGGCTGAAGAAGATGGCTGTAGCACTGATGCTTGTGACTATCGTGGTAAATATAGTGACAAGAAGTGCGTCTCCAACTGTGGTCAGCCAAGTCAGAGATGGTGAGAATACATATATATAGTTTGGTTAATAATATTTCGTTCTTGGTTAACAATATTTATTACAATTTACAATTTCTTTGTTACATATAGGTACCATGTTCCTCGCTCTTTCTTGCAAGAAGATGTAAACACATTGGTGTTGTTTGAGGAATTTGGTGGCAACCCATCGTATGTAAATTTCCAAACAGTGGCGGTGGGAACAGCATGTGGCAGTGCATACGAAAAGAAGACCATGGAACTGTCGTGTCATGGGCGACCTATTTCTGCAATTAAGTTTGCTAGTTTTGGTGATCCACAAGGGACATGTGGGTCTTTCCAGGAAGGCACTTGTGCACCTGAAAAGGACATATTGCCCTTGCTTCAACAGGAATGTGTTGGTAAAGAGACTTGTTCCATTGAAGCTTCTGAAGATAAGCTTGGCAAGACTAGCTGTGATGGTAGCACTGTGAAGAGGCTTGCTGTGGAGGCTGTCTGTTAGTTCATTCGTCTAGGATTTTTATTATTACTACTATTACTTTTTAAGTATTATGGTTTGAGTTAGGAGAGTTTTATTTTAAGAAGTTTTGCTTAGTTAATTATAGACAAATTATAATATATAGTAGTTTTATATTATTTCTTCTTGTTCTTGAATGTCAATCATCATCAAGCTCCTTGATTTTATTATTTCCGAAACTCATGGTAAACAACTAATGTCTAGATGTAAATTAAATTACTCCATGCCCTTTTTGTTTCAATATACTAAAGCAGAAGAATGGAAGAAGGTACGAGTGACCTCTCTATGCGCTAGTTAAGCCCTGGGAGTAGTTCTCGACCACTATTGGGATGAAAGCATTTATGTAAATTATCCCCTGAGCGCCAAAACTAAAGTCCGGTTGTGATCATAGAATTTGTTGGGGAGAGAAAAAAAATATCTTATGATTAATTTAATACTAAGAATTAATATGTTTATTTCTACAAAATTACATATTTTTCTAAAGTAATTTTTTTCATATGATTCATTTTCTGAAAACAGTTTAGTAAACTACAATATAGAAGGGTACCGAAATCTCTGATAAGGAATCAATATTATTCGGAATGGATCCCCATGTTTATCCTTCTTCACCGAGGAATGTGCATGAACTACTTAGTTGTATGCACGGTTTATGAGTGAGTGGAAAAGCTGCATAAGCTTGTATGAACTGCATGATCGGCCAACTCTCACTCAAAAAGTACCATTTATTAATTTTTGAAACTGTAAATCTGAATAAGTCTTTGTCCAAATTTAGATTTTCGATAAAAATTGGATTTGGATTGCCTAGACTTGGAACAGTACACATCTATAGATATGAAAACATTTTCTAAATTTAGATATTTTGTTTTATTTTTTAGATAAATAGGGTTGCCTACATGGCCACTAATTTCAGACTTAAGTGAGCAAATCACGAGCTTCCAAGACTTCTTAATAAAATCTAATATCTTTCCACTTCTTGAATTTGTGAATTCATATTAAAGGTAAATGAAAAAAAGGTAGAGAGGGATGTGTCTTTAAATGGTTATGAGTTTGTAAAGATGTCAACTTCTTGGACTGCATGTGTTGTTGTTGCGAGTTCAGCTTTGTTGTGTTTATGTTCAGCAATAACGGTAGAGTATGATGCAAATGCCATTATCATTGATGGACAACGTAAGGTTATCAACTCTGGTTCAATACACTACCCGCGAAGCACTCCGGAGGTATCTGAAACTGATTAAAATTTTCTTTCTAAAAGCTGGTATTGTCCAGGAAATTCAAGAGCAATTACAGAGTTTACTTAGTTTAATAATGACTTTTATCTCTGATACAGATGTGGCCAGATTTGATCCAGAAGGCAAAGGATGGTGGGCTAGATGCAATTGAAACATATATCTTCTGGGATATTCATGAGCCTCGCCGTAGGAAGGTACTTTAAATTCGTTCTTCTTGTTAAGCTAAGACTTTTTAGCTCAACATTTTTCTTCTGACTTTCCGGCCATGGCTTAGTATGATTTCTCAGGAAATAAGAACTTCGTGAAGTTCTTCAAGCTTATTCAAGAGGCTGGACTATATGGCATTCTTCGGATTGGTCCATACGTCTGCGCTGAATGGAATTACGGGTACCAATTATTTCATTTACTGTAAAATTTAGAAGACATGAATTCAATTGCTGGTTGGATTACTTACACATAGACGTCTTCTTTGTTATCAGAGGTTTCCCCATGTGGCTACACAATACTCCTGGGATCCATTTAAGAACAGATAATGAGATTTTCAAGGTTCCAAATTTAACTTTCTTTTGATTTGTTTATGTTTCTTTTTCGCTGCAATGAAAGCGAGCCATTCTGAATTTAATTTGGCATTTCAGAAGGAAATGCAAATATTTACCACCAAGATCGTAGACATGTGCAAAGAAGCAAAGCTATTTGCGCCACAGGGAGGTCCAATTATTCTCGCCCAGGTTTTTGCACAGTATCCCTTAGTTTATCTACAATTACAACTGACATTAGCAGTAAGAGCATTGTTCTTAAAGACCTTCTATTTTTGGCTCTTAACAGATTGAGAACGAATATGGAAATATAATGGACAGTTATGGAGATGCAGGGAAACAATACATTCGATGGTGTGCAAAGATGGCTGTAGCCCAAAATATTAGCGTTCCATGGATTATGTGCCAGCAAAAAGATGCTTCAGCACCCATGGTATTCATTTCTGTGCCCACTAATTTCATCTGTTCTTCCTTCCAATACTTTACAGTGACTGTGCTCTTTCTCCTCTTAAAGATCGACACGTGCAACGGCTTCTACTGTGACCAATTTACGCCAAACAATGCCAAGAGTCCAAAAATGTGGACTGAAAACTGGACTGGATGGTGGGTTTCTTGTTTCTGCAAATTTCATTATCTTTCACCATATTAGATGTCAAATTTTTGTGTTCCTGAAGCTGAAATACAGTGCTGGTCTGGTCTGCTTCCAGGTTCAAGCTTTGGGGTGGCAGGGACCCCTATAGAACTGTTGAGGATCTTGCATTTTCTGTTGCACGATTTTTCCAATTTGGAGGCGTTTTAAACAATTACTACATGGTTGGCCCAAGCCATAATAAATTCTTCACAGATTTTTTTTTTCTCTCAGAAGAGTAGTTTCTTCAGTTCAATGACTAAATTTTCGGTTTTTTATTTTCTCAATAATCAGTATCATGGAGGAACAAACTTCGGGCGGACAGCTGGGGGACCTTATATTGTAACCTCATACGATTACAATGCACCACTTGATGAATATGGTAAAGCAATCGTTATAACTATATAAAAAAAATTTAACTTACTTTTAGTTCTCTAAAATTTTAAACTCTTAGGGAATCTGAATCAACCCAAGTGGGGACATCTCAAGCAACTCCACGCAGCTATTAAAAAGGGAGAGAAATTTTTCACCAGTAATGGCACAGGAGAGACCAAGAATATCATGAATTGGGTTGAGGTATGTGGAAAACTTATATTAGAATTTGTTAAATTCAAAGACAAAAAGATTGGTGAAAATCTTGTTTGGTGATCAGTTGACAAATTTCACCACTGCTAATGGCGAGAGATTCTGTATATTGAGCAACACAGACAATTCAACTGATTTCAATGTTGACTTGGGACAAGATGGCAAATTCTTTGTGCCGGCTTGGTCTGTCAGTTTTCTTGAAAATTGTGGCAAGGAAATTTACAACACCGCTAAGGTAGTAGGATAGATGGAATCTTTCCTATGTGTTTTACACTTGATGTTTGTCTAGGAATTGAACAATAATGCTGATGAATGTGTAAATTACTTTCATCAACAGGTTAACATCCAGACATATGTGATGGCAATGAAGCGATATGACGATAAGAATGGAAAGGGAGATGCTCCTGCTAAACTATCATGGAATTGGATACAAGAGCCCATGGAAGACTCCTCCACGGGACACGGTACATTTTCCACATCTCAGCTTCTTGATCAGAAACAGATAACTTTTGATACAAGCGACTATTTGTGGTACATGACCAGGTAAAATTTTCCCTAACCTTTCATCCCTACTTTTCAAGGGAGGATATATAAGATTATTATTCTAAGAATAACAATTTTCATTTTGATAGTGTAAACAATACCAAGGGGACAACCTTCAATAATGCGAGTCTGCGAGTAAGCACAAATGGCCATGGACTTCATGCTTATGTTAACGGGAAGCTCATAGGTGATTCTAATTTCATGCAATTGATTTCTATGTGAATGATGACTAGCACCATCCTTCATGCTTATCTCTCTGTTTTATTAACAGGTTCACAATTCTCCAAGCAAGCCAATGGTCAACAAATGGTTAACGGAGATGATTACAGTTTTGTGTTTGAGAAAAATCTCTTTCTCAAATCTGGATCCAACATCATAAGTTTACTCAGTGCCACAGTCGGACTTGCGGTTCGTTTAATTTCCTTCCAAAGAATTTAACAGCAACGCTAATCGAGTTCAGAGATATTCTCTTGCTGAACTTGGTTGACATATATTCTTATTAATGTTTTGGTGTTGACAGAATTATGGAGCATTTTATGATACGAAAGCTACAGGCTTAGGTGGGGGCTCAGTTGTGCTGTTTGGAAATGGAAATAGCAATATCAATTTAACAACAAACAAATGGTCTTATAGGGTACGAAAATTTATACAGAAATTTGGCAGCAAGTAACCACTAGCTACTATGGTTTCTCTTCAAAATTGTTCACGATTTATCGTTCTTGGTGAAGGTCGGGTTGAATGGTGAGACCAAACGACTATTTGATCCAAAATCATCCAAAGCCGACAAGTGGTCGTCTGCAGGAGCACTTCCTGTAAATAAACCTATGACTTGGTATAAGACCCACTTCAACACTCCTCCAGGGAAAGAGCCAGTGGTGGTGGATTTGCTGGGCATGGGCAAGGGCCATGCCTGGGTGAATGGTGAAAGCATTGGGCGGTACTGGCCTTCACAGGTTGCTGAATCAAGTGGATGTTCAAACCAGTGTGATTACCGTGGATCATATTCTGACTCCAAATGCAGGAAAAATTGTGGCAAACCTTCTCAAAGATGGTAAAAAAAATTCCTATAGAGTTTGCTGAATAAATCACAAATCAATCCCAAAATCTAACTGTAAAAAACGACGATTGTATCAGGTACCACATTCCAAGATCATTTTTCGACCAGGAGGGTCACAACACATTGATTTTGTTTGAGGAAGTAGGTGGAAACCCCTCAAATGTGAGTTTCCTGATTGTCACAGCTGGAACTATTTGTGCAAATGCATACGAGGGCAGCAAACTGGAACTATACTGCCAAGGTGCTCGAAGAATTTCTAATATCCAATTTGCCAGCTATGGAGATCCACAAGGAACATGCGGTTCGTTCAAGGCAGGCAGTTACCAGGCAACTCATAGCGTTGAAATAGTGGAAAAGGTAATCAAAATAATAAACATCAAACATTCTTTACTAGTTTTTCCACATAGAAACATACTTCTTGATTTTAGCTTTGGAATATAATGTGGATTATTAAGTTACTTATCGTTTCTACTTTCTTTTAGTCATGTGTTGGGCGGTCCAGTTGTAACATTGATGTGACCGGATCCACATTTGGATTCAACAGCGGGGGCAATTTCACAGCTACACCGAGGCTGGCTGTGCAAGCCGTCTGCAAGTGAAGTATGAAAGAGTGTTGAACTAAAACTGCGGAATCAAAACTGAGAAAACAAGCTGATCACTTGAGAGAATTAACTAGGTCGTGTCATAGTTATTTGATGAGTTCGGATTTGTAGTTTATTTGAATACTTGTATGTCGTGTGAAATTCTTCTATTACAATTTCAATTCAAGACAGAAAATCTTCGTTGACAATATGGAAACATAAATCAAAAGTTTATGATGTCTCTATTTCACCTTACAAAATCTAAAGTACAAAAATTTTCTTAATTTGTGAAAGTAAAGCTCTTTACTAACTAGTAAACCAACTTTGAAGTGGTGGAAAAAAAAAAAAAAAACCCTTTAATCTCTACCCACTACGAGTATTGCTAAAAGAGATAATAAACCCTGGAAATTCACCGCTGAAAAAATTCCTTAAAAGCTCCACAGACCGGGTGACTGATAATATGCCGCATCCACAAAACTCACATTGCCCACATCATCCACCCCGTAACCACTACCAGAACCCGAACCCGAACCCGAACCTGACGGCACCTGCTCGTGCGACCTCAACTCCTCCGCTTCAGCCGGAACTCTACGGGCGTGCCTAAAGGCAACCTCTTGAATCTGGGCTGGCGTCAGTTCAGAAGCCAAAGGAATCTCTGGAGGACTCCCCGGGAAATTGAGGGTCGCCGAGGTCCCACGTAAGCAAAAAACGGCGGCGTCGTAAGCTCTCGCAGCTTCCTCCGCCGTTCTATACGATCCCAACCATATTCTACCTCTACTGTTGGGTTGTCGAACTTCGGCTACCCATTTCCCCCATTTTCTCATTCTCACCCCCTTGTAACGGCCTTTACCGGCAGCTCCATCCCCGTCAACTCTTCCCCCACCAGGTCTCACCATTTCAAACATGATCCTCTCGGAATCAACAATCAGGCTCGGCTTAAATAATAAACTGAGCGAGTCAAGAGTAGAAGGAGAAGTAATAGACGGAAGATCGTGGGAGCACGTGGAGCGCTTGAGAGAGTGCCACGTACGCTATAAAGGGAAAAGCGCGGCGCGATTAGAGTTCGGATGGTGTAGGTGTAGCTTACAGGTGGGGGTGTTGCGTAGCGTTGAATTCTGGAATCGGATTCTTTCGGCTTTAAAAGAGTAGGCAGATATGCATTGAGGTCAACACGTGGGGATGATAGGGAAAGTGCTAGCAACCGTAACGGATAGGATGAGTCTGTTGGGTTTCTGAAAGGTAAAGTCAACAAAGGACGAAAATAGAAGTCGAGTTTTACCGGAAGGATCTCAAACAGCTTATTGTTCAACGAATCTATGCTTATTCTATCGTATGAAAACACATAAAAGTCTGCAATTCAGTTCCACTCAACCTAATTTTTATTGAGCATTTTCAAAAGCTTATTTGACAATTTTTTTTTTTTTTGGTTAAAAGTTTCTTTATGTTTGTTATGATTAACAAGCGTCTTGCAAACTTAGATGACAAATTTAATTAATTAAACAACAAAATTTTAGGTTTTTTTAACAAATTTTTGTACTGTTACAAATTTCTTTATACAGTCCGGAGCTAGCAAGTTGGAAGTTTAGTTTCATCATTTAATGCTTATGTAACAAGTTTTTTAGCATATTTTACAAATTTTAGATTGTTGCAAATTTCTTTATGTTTGTTAAGATTAACAAGTGTATTTGAAACTTAGTTACGAATTTAATGAATTAAACAACAATTTTTTTAGCCAAACTTAATGGGTTTATGCATTATTACAAGTTTCTTCACGTTTATTATGGCTAACAAATGTCTTTGAAGCTAAGTTGCGAATTTATTAAGTTAAAAAACAAATTTTTTAGTTTATTTAATAAGTTTTTGCATTGTTACAAATTCTTCTTTATGTTTGTTAGAATTAAGGAACCATTTATAAAAATTTATTGTTTTTAAGTCCATTTAACAAATTTTTCTTGCCGAGTTCTTTTACATCTTTGGTGTTGGAAATTTAGAAGACTTTCTGAAGGGTATAGAGCCTCCTATTCTGGTGTCGATTTTTGAGCACTTACAAGCTTGGGCTAGATTTACTGGATATATCAGTTATAAGGTATCTCAGTTCTACTATGAAATATCTGCAAACAGGTGCATTTGGTTATGTACCTGGGCGCCGGCTTAAAGTTTTGCTTGATTGCTTTGTTCTGTTGTAGCAGATTCTTAAAGTTCATTGCAAAACTACCATCAACTTTGTGTGACATCCGTACAAAGGATGCTCTTTCTCTCCTTCCCAAGAGTCCTTTAAAAATGATTACAAGATTTTTTGCGTGAAAAAGAAGAATCATCAACAATATTCAATTCATTGTGATCTCCGTGAAATGCTGACTAGAAAAGTGTTACGAATATAGTTTTCTTTTCCTTTCTGACCTACATTTTGGCGGATGTTCTTTCGGCATTTGCGAGTATGTTCACTCTTTTCCTCCTCTTTTTGGGATAACCTGGTAACAACAAGTTAATTAAGGGGAGACGGATTCCATGCCATACCATTTTTCAGTTTTAAAGCTCTTATACAGGGTGAGAGACAGATGTTACTTTGGTTACTTAGGAGGCTAGTGACATGTATTAGTAGTGATTTGAGAACATTTTGGTTAGGTTTTACCGCTCATTAAGGTGTTCTTCTACAGAATGAATGGACGCAACCTGAAGCCGTGAATCATAACGAATAGAAGTTGTCCGGAAAGCTGTATGAATGGTGAAATCTACTGCTTTTATGTCCACGAGGATGGATAAAACCCAGTATTCATGTCATTTATGTACTGGTTTATATGTAATGTTATATGTATAAAGTATTGTATATAAAATGATGAATAGTAAGGTGAATACATATAAGTTAAAATAATAAATATTTGTTTATTCACATTATCAATTATTTGATGTCACATCACTTTGTATTTATAACATTACTCTACTATAAATGATCCGTTCTTAATAATTATACTATAAATTATGTCGTTATAGTTTAAAATGGGCTCAAACTTAACCAAGTTTAGAAAAGGATTGTACTACCCACTATTTTTTTCATCTCTACCAAGAATAAATTTTAACACTTTAATGGGAGAGTATTTAGACACAAGTAAGTATTTCATAAATTTCTTATTCTCAGTGATATATCATCTTATTTGGCATTTTTATGACTTTTGAAAATATAAAACAACTCTTTTATATGTTTTAGAAAAGTTGATAAATATGTTAAAAATAAATATTTCATACAATGATATATTCATTCATTATATTTTACACGTTTTGATAATAATATCTTACAACTGGATAGATGCATGAACCTTTCGCAAGAAAGTTTCTTTCAATTATTAGACATGGAAAAGAGATTGAAAATGAGATTAATCTTTTACATCACTTTCTCACACTACATTCTAAAATTGATTATTATTATTATTATTTATAGAAAATATCATAGGCAACATACAGTAAAAAGAAGAACAGCCATTTTGACTCACGAGATTTTAAATTATTTCTTGCTTAAAAGTACTGAACCATTAAAAATTTGTAGTACCTGTGCTCAATTCAGCACGTGATAAAGCTACAAAATCTACTATTTATGATAATGTTCCCCTTAGGCCTCCCTAGAGAAGTATGTTCGGTTCAGTTTAAAGCCACGACTTAAACGCATAAAAGTTACTAAAAAGGTTTGCATACTTAGTTACGTCAAGATCATTAATCTGAACTCCTGACCCAAAATGATTAGCACACAATTCATATGTTGAGTTGCCATCCTATTTGCTTTGCGGCTTCACGACTCATCATCAGGTCCAGTGCATCAGGTCCAAGTCCAACAAAAGCCAGCAAAGGCAACAGCAGTGAAAAAAAACAAAAAAACAAAAGCTCAAGTACTCTCGCCGCAATTGAAATGATAAGCACTTAATGAATCTGAGTAGTTATAATGGATGAGCGAGGGAAGGTCCAGAGTAGCTTTCCGTTGCCGAATAAGTGCGTCATCTCAAACATAAGCAAATTCAAATCAGTGTCAGCTACAGAAACTTACTTTAGTTGGGATAATGTCAATCGCGACTCAAAATTAGTAAACGACGCGTTAGCTGTCAATGTCAAATAAATAATTCTAACAGGGAACCCCATCCTCTTACTCAGGTCAAGTCTTTGTTTAAATTACGAAACGGATGAGCTCTCCTCTCAGGACTCCGATACTGACCAGCTGAATAACGCATCAAAACTACAAAAACATTAAATCTTAATTATAATAATATTTATACATATATATATAATTATAATTATTGGTTTTACTTAATCAATAATTAAAGTTCATAAATCAAAAACTTATATTTAATTATGTCACATTATCAATTATCTTACAATTAAATAAATAAGATCAATTTTTATAAATTTAAGTTTAATTTTAATTTAAAAAATTTAAGTCAAAATATTTAATCATATATGTGTATGGGAGAAAATCTTTCGACATAATATCTTGACATAAATTTATAATTTTTTTCTCACAAAATCCAATAGTTGAGATTTAAAGTCAAAAAATTAAATTTAATAACGTCTAACTTATCAATTATCTTAATCATTGAATTGTATAGAAAAATGACTACAAATTTATAAATAACTTCATATTAAAAATTTATATGAAAATATCACATTCTTATATATAAATACATTTTTATTTGTAATTCTAATTTTTGTTGTTATTATCGTTTGAAAGAAGATAAATCTCCTTAGCCCACGAAATTCATAATTCAAGGTTATGTTTTAATTTGATTTGAGTGTTTGAATTGTTTTTTTTTTCTTTCTTTCTTTATCAAAATAGTTAGTGTAGTTAAGTATGACTTTCTCAATCTAAAGAATGGTAGTTTCTGTAATTTTTGTGGCTGTCAGGGGAAGAGACAGAGAAAGTGGCTAAAACGTCACGTGCCAAATTACAATTCATCATGAAAGTAGCTTATCCAAAACGAACATGTGCCAATTGAATACAAATTCCACATGGAATAAAATTCACCATGTGAAAAAAAGATATAATATTTAAAAAATCTATATTTTACAATGTTTACCTCTTACGAAAAAAAAAATTATACACCTAACTAAAACAATCGAGGATGACCGTACCAAAAATGGTCTATCCATATTCCATACGCGAATTAAAATTTAGAAGTCAGTAACTCCTGGATAAAAAAAATGTTACCTAAAAATTCCAAAGAAATGTATCTTCAACTAGGATACCATCAGGATTCCCTTCTCCAAAGTCAACGGCCGGGAGTGGTGATGCAAGAATATCCTTGTACAGATCATCGAGATCCTCAAAGATCCCAATGTCCGACCCGTGATTACTCGAACCCGTGGTCGTTAAAAGATCCAAGAATGACCCGTTTAAAGCACCGTCACTCTCCAACTGTATTGTTTCCTCTGAAATTGACGGAGACGAATATTCCGTTTGTGATTCTGACACGGACTGCGACTGCTCCGACAACTGACTCGTTAAAGGCGCGGAATTCGCGAACCTCGCCGCAACAGATTGGATCTCGGAGGGATTAAGCGAGCGGCCAGCGGCGATGTCGGGGAGATCGTCGGGGAAATTAAACTTGGCGGCGTAGCCACGCAAGCAAAAAAGTGCGGCGTCGAAGGCACGAGCGGCTTTTTCAGGTGTGTCGTGGGAGCCCAACCAAATTCGCTGGCGGCTGTTTGGTAGTCTGATTTCGGACACCCATTTGCCCCACTTTCGCTGTCGGACACCCTTGTAAAGAGATTCATTTCTCTGGGCAGATCTGTCGTTGGTTTTGTTGGACTGTTTCACCATTGTTGGATATGCTTTATTTTCTCAGTGAAGATTATGTGGGACTTGTACTTAAAAGAAGTTCAGATGATGTTTGAGGATACGATTTGCGGCTTTGTAGAATATATATAGTTGGGAGTGAGTTGGGAGAGTGAGAAAGAATGGAAGGAAAGAGCGGAGACTCTCGGTCAACTGGCAAAGCGAGTTGAATTGAAAGCCGCAAAAGAAAAGAAGCGGACACGTGGCAGATTTGGGAAGGTGTACGCGGGAGGGTTGGTGCCACGTTTGTATTCTGTTTCTCGTGATTAATTTGTGGAGTTTAAATACTATTAAATCCACGTCACTATACCCCGCCAACCACACCAGACCCACATTATTTAAAATAAATTAAATATTTTAACTATTTAATCAAGTAAATAATCTATTACATGGATATGACTAAATTCCTATATATTATATTATCTTCGATAGTCTGACGTTCGTTTTTTTGTTCTCATCCATTCCATTCTAGCTCATATTAAGTACGGAGTTTTAAGTTTGGAATAGACGAGCAAGTGGAGAGAGGATGTCGCTTACCTCATCTGCACGACATCTGCGTCAACCTATTAAAGACAATTTACAAGGGATACCTGCTCCTTACTTCCTATTATATTTATTAAATTAACAAATATATATTCATATTATTTTCTTAATTTAACTTCTTATTATACGTCTACTAATATATTATAAGTAATTATCATTGATCACCCTCACCTTTTTTTATTTTTTCACTCATATAAAACGTTTACCATTTTTCTCTTCTCTCATCCTTAAATTTTGAAAAAATCTCTTCTCAAGTCCTCCATTTAAAAATTCTATTAGTTAATATTTATTGACCTCCATATTCTAATAAATTTATCATTTTACCCTTACTAACACATAAAAAATTAATAATTTTTCTAAGACAATATTAAGTTAAATGATCAAATTACCCTTAAAATAAATATCAATATGTGTTAATATTGTCCATGAAAAAGTAATTTTAATATGTATTAAGGTAATTTGATCATTTAATTTAATATTATCTTTTAAAAATTAAATTATTTTTCTGTATATGTTAGTAAAGGTAAAATAGTAAATTTATTGAAATATATAGATTAATAGATGTTAACTAACAGAATTTTTAAGGGGAGGACTTGATATGAGATTTTTTTAATTCTTAGAAATGAGAGAAGAAAAAAATGGTAAACGTCCTACATTAATAAAAAAAAAAAAAGATAGGGGTGGTCAATAATAATTACTCCTGACATTATTGACTCCCTCTTATAAATTAACATATGAATTATAATATAATACGATGAATTCCACATTAAGTAAGTGAGGCAGTGGAGAATTTCTTGTTGCCAAAGAAATCTGTATTAATTGGTTCATTATACGGCAAAGGCAATTGGCAGAAAAATTGGCAGCTTCCAATTTGCTGGATTTAATTGTTTAGGCGGTGATATAACCCTATAAATACAACCCTCCCTCTCTGTAATGTAACGAGTGATCTACACTTAATAATAATTTCATTTTCTTCCTCACTTCTACTTCTCATTTTCTTTCCTCAATATCTCCTCTCTTTACCTTTGTATTTTCTCCTTCAAGTGGCCCACTTTCTTCTCACATCATTAGCACATTCTGTAATAATATTAGCTAATATACATTTGAGTCAGTTTGCTCCCATTATACCCAAGTTTCAGCACATATGTCTTAGTCATTTATACTCAGATTATAACAATATGATATGATTCTTAAATTTTATAACAAAATTATATATGTATATGCGGTGAAATCGGTTAAAATATATGTTAAATTTAATTCATTGAAGATATATGTCAAATCGGTTAAACTATTTTCTATCTGACTTAATTCATTGAAGATATATTAAAATATATGTCAAATTTAATGATCATCAAAAACACCAAAAGAATGGGGACGAGACAAACTCACATGGTACTGCCAATCCCTTCCTCTCGACTGAAATCGTTGCTAATTATAAAATCAAAATACTAATAATGTTTCTTCCAAAAACATTTTCCAAAGTCAGACCTCTCACTTGTTAGATCCTGCCCATTACAAATATCTATTAGCATTTCAAGTGATATATATCCTGGTATGCATCAAGTCGTCGTCATTGCCTACTGCACTTTTAAAATGTGGTGTTGGATACCATTTCTTTGGCCACCCATTTATTGCATTATTATAAACTTAATAGAAATATATGTTGATTTATTTGAAAAAAGATTAAAGTCAAGTGGGGTCAAATGACCCCGTATGACCCCAAGTGGGTCCGCCAGTGAACATGCAAACAGATTTTGTTGGTGAACCACCGCAGCAACCACAACCTTTAGAGCTGGAAAATCTATATGAACCTTATATTGAAGCCATTATTTCAATGAGCATGAATCAGTCTTTTAGGAAGAAGAGCAGCTACAATCACAACCTCTGCAGCTAGACAATGCCTGTAAACTTTATTTTCCACAAATCAAATTTTACAAAAGATACACACACTATAAAAATAAAAAATCTTCACATTTATATAGAAATAACTTCAAAGGTAATAGTCACACACTAATTCACAAAAAACATAAACTGAAAACCAAGAGTCAGAAAACGCTCCGTGAAAAAATTAAACATCGAACCAAAGTATAGATATATAAAATAAAGAACTTTATTACCAAAATATTACAACTCCTCATGAAAGTAATCATGTCTAAATCTAAATACTAATATTTAATAAAAAAAAAATAATACATTATTTATCAAACACAACTCTTTAAACATACCCACGCATTGCCCCCAACCCATCTAGTTCAATATAAATTATAAATGTCTCCTCTTCTCGTTTAGAAAGAAGTACTATATCTAACTTCTCGTTTAACCAAACCAAAACCTTGTCAGAAAAAGTTTTTCTGTATAAGTACTTGCAATCACCATAATTTGACCTTCCGGTTAAGACCTCATTTTAGATTCTGTGGCTGCCAGGGGAACGGACAGAGGAAGTGGCTAAAACGTCACGTGGGAAATGACGATTCATTCATGTGGCCAAGTATTTACGTTCATGAATCTTTCACTTAAAGTGATTCTATTCAATTCACCATGTGAAAAAATAAAATTATTACAAAAATCGACCCTTTACCAAAAAAAATATTTTTCTTATCGAATTATAAATTGTACACAAATCAAAACCATCAAGGTCAAGGATGACGGTCAAAAATGGTCTATCCATTACATACCCGAATTAGAAGTCAGCAACTCCTAAATCTAATAAAAATGTCAACTAAAAATTCCAAAGAAATGCATCTTCAACTAAGATGCCATCAAGATTTCCGTCTACATAATCAACGGCTGGGAGTGGTGATGATGCAAGAATATCTTTATACAGATCATCAAGATCCTCAAAAACCATCCCATAATCCGACCCGTAATTACTCGAATCCGTGGTCGTTAAAAGATCCAAGAATGACACGTTAAAAGCACCGTCACTCTCCAACTGTACCGTGTCCTCTGAAATTGACGTTGACGGAGACGGAGACGAATACTCCGTTTGTGATTCCGACAACTGACTCGTTGAGGGCTCCGAATTCGCGAACCTCGCCGAAATCGCTTGAATCTCGGAGGGATTAAGCGAGCGACCAGTGCCAACGGCTATGTCGGGGAGATTGTCGGGGAAATTAAACTTGGCGGAGTACCCACGCAAGCAAAAAAGTGCAGCGTCGAAGGCACGGGCGGCTTTTTGAGGTGTGTCGTAGGATCCCAACCAAATTCGCTGGCGGCTGTTTGGTAGTCTGATTTCGGACACCCATTTTCCCCACTTTCGCTGTCGGACACCCTTGTAAAGAGATTCATTTCTCTCCGCAGATAATTTCTTGTCGGTTTTGTTCGTTTTGTTGGGCTGTTTCACCATAGTTGGAAATGTTTTGTTTTGTTTTCTCAGTTGAGTCGAAGTGAAGTGAAGTGAAGTGAAGTGGAGTGAAGTGAAGCTGATATAAGACTTGCACTTAGAAATTCACTTGGGTTCGGATGATGTTTGTTTGTTATTCACTTTGAGGATGGAATTTGCGGCTGGGTATGATATATATAGGTGGGAGGGAAGGGGGGTCTCAGTCAACTCGAAAGTCGAAAAGCGAGTTGAATTGGAGCCGCAAACGAAAAAGTATGGGACACGTGGCAGTTTTGGACAGGTGTAGTTTAATGCTTCTGGATTACGCGGGGAGGTTTGGTGTTCACGTTTGTCTTTTATTTCTCGTGATTAATTTTCGAGTTCAAAAATACTATATATTAATACCACGTCACCACAAAAAAGTCCCTCCCACCTGAAAGTAAATTTAAATTAAACATCGGGGTATTGACTCTCAACCCCCCATTAAATTTTTTTGTAAAGTCTAATATCCCACTGAATTCAAACTAACACAGACCCCCCAAAATTATGACAGACGTTATCCTCATTTAACAGTTAAATAGGTAAA
>JANLJB010029759.1:0-17329 GCA_026212285.1 Bursera cuneata
ACTAAATAACCCTCATCATTTAATTTTAGGGGCTAAAATTGTAAACAAAAGAAACAAAAAAGGGAGATAAACTCATTTCTTCTTATACCTCATCAAGAATTTGAAATTGCATGCATTAATATTTACATCTCTATATACCTATTCTTAATTTATAAGAATTTTTTTCTCCACTATCATACCATAAAAGTTTTTGATATTGATAATCCTTGAATTCCTGTCAAGTCAGTTTCTCCGTTTTCACAAATCTAAATCTCATAATTAAAGCAAACATAAAAGCTCAAATGGTAAAGCCACTGAAGGTAGTGGAATAAGAATTTGTTATGATAAAAATCTGATCAACATCATCAACTTATTGTCTTATTTTTCAAAAATTTATATTTTCTTCGAAGACAAATTGAGTTATGGATCAGTTTATTTATCTAATGACGCATTGATATTTGAATTATCGTATAAATTATAAGCAATAAGACAATAGTAGTAGAATTGAAAGAATGGTTAGCATGAGAACTTTTATGGAGTGAAAATGCAGTAGAAAAATCCTTAGAGAAATAATATAAACATAAGATTTGAAAATATTGCAGTTTCAAATTCTTCACATGTATCTCCTTTTTATTTCGCAATTTTATCCTCCCAAAAATAAGAGATGGGTGTTAGTTGACAAGTGGGGTGCAAATAGCACCACTCTCTATATCTGAACTTGGGCATGAGTGTTGACAAACCTTAACTTGAATAGTGGCCCAAAAAGGTTGGGCTTAACGCCCTAACTGGTTGTTCCAACGCGGGAGTCGGGCTTTTTTTTGAAAGGAAGCCCAAATTCAGCTCTAAAGTACATTCCTTACTTTCGGGAAATTGTTAAGAGTAATTTGAGAAATTGGATTCGATTAGTTAAATTTTTTTCGATAAAATTTTCTAACTTTATATAGAATTTGTAGCAGATTTCTTTGATTCACAAATCACGATCTTCAAGGGTGATTGCGCAGTTGCCTTTGTTACCCCACTTACTGTTGGCTTGAGCAAAGCTATATTAATAATCCAAACAAATAACATGAAAACGATATGCGAAACCCAACAAGAACAGATGACATAGGCTAGAATTGGTCTCACATCATGGTTATTGGCTGTTATGATCCTGATTATGCATGTGCAGCTAATGGATGGAACACATCTGAACATGATCAATCATCACATGTCATCTGGTCCCTATAACAAGCATGCATGGTGAAGAGGCTCAGACTCCCGTCAGAACATGTATTTGGTTCGCTTAACATCATGATGATGGACATGATGATGCATAAGGGAGTTGGCCCATGAGAGATGATGCCACGAGCATGCTAATGCAGAACATTCTTTTCTATCATTTCCATTGCCAACCCTCTTAATAAATAATGCTTTAGGGCTGGTCACTGTTGAGCGACATTTTTCTAAAGGCAATTTCTCTTTGCAAACCCTTTTGAGGATTTACTTGCATCTACAATTAAGCAGGAAAGCTGACCATGCATAGACAAAATCATTGTTCAACAACACTGTTCCATGCTCGAAAGCTATTGCAACCTTCCTTTTTTGGGCACTTTTGAGAGCCCTTTGTATTTAAATATTCATGTTAAACGCAAACAGAGGAAAGTGTATGTATATCCATCGAGTATCAAGCTCTTGATGTATTATTCTAAAGGATGAAATAACAAAATACTTTATTATATACTTGACGACCTTATTTCCAATTGTTAAGTTCATGATCTCAGCTCTCACTTCCTGCCATTCATTATCATGATTCGATTCTCTTCTTTTGATGTGGGTCTACATGGAATTTTCTCTCTTTACTCTTATTCTATACTTTTTAACTTCTATCTCAAAGTTAGATGCTTTGATGCCATTCTTCTTCTATCAAGAAATGCAGTCTACCAATACATATTTGATCCCAGATAACTTGTTCCCTCATTTATGCTGGTTTACAAAGATGGAAAAAAGAGAAGAATATTTAAAGTTACAAGTGTCGTTAAATGAATTGGAACATGATTCCCAATTCATTTTTCACCTTCTATAGATTATCTCATCTTAGCCACCAAGCAAAGCATTATCTTAACTTAATTATGGTATGTTACAAAATCATTATATATTGCTAGAAGTCTCCATCCTTTATCTTACATCAATCTCAAACTTTGTCTCTTTAAAGGTACTGTCAAAGTTTGTGGACTGTTCTTTTAGACTTTGAATAGAAATTCAGCTGAAAGTCTGAAACCAAAAAAAGTGAACGGGGATTAATTATAAGTCAAGGAATTACAACATTGTCATCATTGCAAGCTTCTTAATTTATATACTTTTGTGGGTTGGGAGCGTGATGAGAGCTAGTGAGCCAACAAATTATCACTATAAACTATTAATTGTATGGTGTTGAAACCTGATATTGTCTTTCACATTGTATTATTATCTTTCACATTCTATGTCTCATCTTTTTTCCAAGTTCTAGGAATTGAATCCTGGAAAGCTTGGCTTTGGTTCTTTTGTGGGGCTCTCAATGTATCAGAAGAGTGGCTGGTCGTATTCATGCTGTCGCATAAGCCATTACAGTAGTGTGTTAGGTCTTGGTCAACCAGCTTCCGAAACATCACCAATTGAGAGAAAATTAAAGTAAAAATTGATTAACTGGACCTCAACTTTTATATTTGAGATTAGGCTGGACCCATTTAGCTGCATGGACTTATCATCAGAACATGTGTACAATGGGCCGTTTCAGCCGACAAAAGCATCTGTAGCACCAACTTTAGAGCTTCTTTTATCTGGTTTTCTGATAATTAATTGCTCCATGACCAACAAGATATGGATGGACTGTTCGCTGTACTAGTAAATTTTACATTATAACTTAACTTCACATAGAGAAGAAGGTTAAGAAAAAACAAAGCAAGAAATATCCTTTGAAATGACCTTACATGTGATTCAACTCACTATCTAGAGTCAATGCAACCAAGGAAACAGCAGGGAAATGTCAAAAAGGGAAACTTTGGCTCCCACTTTGAAGGGTCAAAATAACATACATGAACCATCCATGGCCCTTCTCTCTGAGTCATGTTTCCTTTTCCAGATGCTTCAAGAACATCCTAATCGCTTCAACTTGGAGACACCATGATTATAATTAATTCTTAAGTCAACCACAATTAAACTCTAGATATCTAGCAACTACTTATGAGCTGAAATTAGCGCAGCTGCAAAGCCGCTTCAAAAATATTAGTCTTTCACACACCGCCCTCATGATAAAGGTTACATATATTTAATTTCATAGACATCTATTTCCTTTTTTAACTATAGATGTACTAATTAATTATTTGAGTGAATGCTTCTGGTAATTAAAAGATGAATTAATGTATGATAATTACATTACAGATGTTAAGATTCTTAGTGATATGTGAAGTCTATAGTACTTAATAGACGGGTAACGCTACTCTTCTCAAAACATATCTTAAATTCTTCGTTAAAGGTTGTCTAATGGCTTCTTCACGCTGCTATGATGGCTGGCGGGTTAAACGTTATTATCTTAGCTCGACTATTTGAATAGCAACACCGAAGACATTTCCTTGATTTCAGCTTTTCTTCTCTCTGGACCACGAAAAGGAAAACACTGAATTTATTATAAAAGTTAACAGCACATGCTTTCGATCGAACAACATCACTCATCACCCTCTTCTTCTCTTCCTTGCCTCGAAAAGTTGCAATAAATTATATCAAACTAGATTATATATATATTGAATAGAAGAAGGAAATGAAAATGCAACTTTTTTCAAAGATCTTGAATCACTTCCAAGAAAATACACACTGTAATTAATATGTGTGCAGTTAGCTGTTAGATATCTATTGGAAATCAGTGAAACACTGATGAGTAGCTGAGAGCTCAGTTAGAGATTATGTTAAAAAGGCTACAAATTACAAAACCCGTGCAGAAGTAATAGATTTTATAATTTTAATAAGAATAGATTATTTCCAGTCGATGAAGCAAACTATTTTTTACTCCATAATAGCACTTTGCATTAAATGCATATTATATGCAATGCGACATTTGCGTGCCCAACTGCACACGCATGGTCTGCTTCTGCTTCCCTTATATATATACTTGATGGCTACTAAGGTTTTGTTTTTGTTTTTGTTGTTGTTCAATTACTTATTGTTCACCGTACGTAATTATAATTCTTCATTTAATTATGAACCGAACCAACTTTTTCTTTTTCAAAAATATTGCATGTTTCTCCCCTTTGGAAAAGGCTGCAGATCACCAGCTTTTGAGCCGATTTTGGAATAATTTATTGAATTAGTTCTTATGAGTAGTTGTGATATTAAATGATCAAAAACTCAGTTTACACGATGTTTATGTTAAACATAGTCGGCGAGTCGATGATATCTATTGGGTTGAGGTTGAGCGTTGCGCAGTTGCCTCCACTAGCCTATGTGTCTGCACAAATATAACGATTGTCAATTACATATACATCATAAAGTAACGAGTTCAATAAATATGATAAGCAAATTTAAGGTGTGGATTGCACGTAATCAACTACCAAAATGAGGCAATATGGAGGCGCCATTTGGGGTCCCTGCAAGGCAGCATTGAGTGTAATTGTGCAAACTGAGATAAGAATGGTCCACATGCAATTTATATTTACTCTTTTATATTTCAACGTAATATTTTACTTTTAAAGTAGCCCTCACGCAAGAAAATTTGTATATAGGACAGAAGAGTTGGTAATTGAGTTGAATATTGTTAGATTCTTTCAAAAGCCATTATATGAAAATTAAGCTACAAGTTTACGTGGGATTTCTAATAAAGGAAAGATAATATGATATCATTCATCTCTAGTTTCAGTAATAATATTGATCTATGCTGTCAATATTCAAATTCTCTATCACTACCAGAGCCATCCTGTGGGGATGCCTCGTAGGCTGTTAGCTAAGTATAGCAAAGACATTGCTGATGGTTCCACTGAGAGATTGAGCAATAAATTATATCTGCCAATTGGTAATTGTAATGAGAGTGACCGGCCCCGTGTGCCAATATATATGTATATATATTCCTGAATGCTTTCTATTTTATTTGCTGCAGAGGTGGGTGAGTTAAGAGTTTTCTTAACATGAAGTAGTTGTAGACTGTGGACAGTGGAAGTAGAGAATTGATGTAAAATAATAGATATAGGGACTGCGGGGATGTGGCAGGCATCATTACCAGAGCCCTAAAAAGAGAGACCTAGTAGGATAGGGAGAAAGAAAACCAAAACCCCAGCCTCGGTGCTCTCACAACTCAAAATCAATGCGTGTACCTATCACTGCTTAATTAACTAGATTAACCCAAAACTAAAATGATTATTGATAAAAATTTTGAATTTAAGGTGAAAAGAAAGTAAATTGTACTGTGATATTTATAGTAGCTCCATTTATCAGTGGAAGAATAATTCCCAGCATCTTGAAGATAACTCTCCCCTGGATCTCTTCTTCTTAATGTAATCAACTGTTGCAATCAGGTCTCAAAAAGTGATGGTTGGCTGTCGGTTGCAGTAAGAGTTCATGTTCCCTTCTGATTTATTAACACAAAGTAGTTTTGGTCAGTGTACATGTTTCCTTTTTACCTCATTAAAAGTAAATAATAATAATCAATAGAGATCAAAAAGGGTATACTAAAACAACATAAGAAAATGTATCTCGATATTTCAAGATTTTAACCATTACACCATAAGAATCTTGATTCCAATCAGAAAGCTTGGAATTGCTTATTCCAATTCCATTACACCATGCAAGTAAGAAAGAGAAACCATAATTAGTGTCACAGATTCCTTAACCACAGGATCAAGATTGAGCCCCCAAACGAACATAAACCAACCATTACTGCTAATAGTAATAGTAATGCCCATATGCATGCATGGGTGTGTTCAATTAAAGGCATGCAGCGAGTGCACATAACCAGGTGCATGCGCGTGCCAACAAGGCAGGCCCAATGAACCATTAAAAATAATAACAATAACTCAACCATAGTTGATGGAAGGCGACAGCTATTAAAAGGGTTGTAGTACTTTGAAGAAACTCACAGTCAGAAATTAAGATTTAAGAGGCATGAGCTGGGATGGATAGGTGTGACTTGTGAGTGTTTTCTTCAACTTATTCGACAATCTAAGAGAGGTGGCCCACGGAATTTACAACTATCAAAGTGAACCAGTCTACAAGTTAACTGCCGTAGAAATTGGCTCCAACCAAGTCTTTTTGGTCAAATTATCCAAAACCCACTCTGATTTCGAAATAAATTTAGGGAAATCAAAGTGGGATAACTTTATTTGGTTAAATTATGGTACTAAATAATGGTTTCTTCAACATATTTGATAATCTAAAAGGTGGTCGGCAGAATTTTCAACACCAATGTGCAAAGGAAAAAATTTATAGGTGATAACATTCCACGTCATTATACAGTTTTGCGGTGCACCTAGTTATTCATTTTGTATCATATGTTTAATAATAATTAGAATTAAAATTTTTTCAATTTTAATTTTAATGTGTTTCTAATTTTTTAACCAATTTTATTAGTTAAGAGTATCATTTTAATAATTATGTACAATAATCTATCAAGATATAGTTAGATAAGCATACCAAGTCATCAAAATGATCCAGAAAACCTCTCTCATGTAAGAATTGGCATCAAGGCAATCTTTTTGGTCAAATTATCCAAACCCCAATTTGATTTTGAAAACAAATTTAGGAAATCAAAGTGGGTTAACTTTGTTTGGTTAAATTATGGCAGGAAATAGAGAAATGATAATAATAATAATAATAATAAGAGTTATAGGGTAGCTGACACAAAGAACATCTAGGGAAGTGAGAAAGAGAACCACCCAAAGCAAAGAACTTTGGAAACCCAGAATCGAGTGTAATTCCTATCTGTCCTCAGAACCAAAGTAAAGAATAACAGAAATCAGTGACATTTTGCCCTATAAAATTAACACAAAAGCTAAAGTTTCAGTCCTTGTATTGGAGACTGGAAACACAAACACAACCCCCTCACCCCCCTCTCTCTCTCTCTCCCTCTCTCTCTCTGAAATTTTTTTCAAAGCTTTTAAATATTTAGCATGATTTCATCACTTCCCAGTATTTAACCACCACACCCACATGGTTAAAACTTTGAGAAAATCCAACCCATTTGTGTGTTTTTTATTCAGGTCATGCTTGGAAGTTCAAGGTTGTCAGAAGAAATAACCAAAGTATATTAGAATTTGGAAGCTGGGAGATATAAGAGAGAGAATTTGAAGTTTCTTTTGTTATCGTTGGAGTTGAAGAGAGTCTTGGAAATGGTGAGAGAGTAAGTGAATAGAGTTGAGAGTTTCTTAGAATGGTCACTTCGTGTTGGATGGATCATTTGGTGGGAGGTGTGTTGTTTCTATGGATAAAAACAAGGCATAAATGGTGTCATTTTAATCGCAGAATACGACACCAGCAATGTACACAGACAACGCAAGGAAGTTTCTCAAAAATGACTTCTTCTAGTTGGCGTAAGATCTCCCCAGTCATTCCCATTTTTGTTTTCTCTCTTCTTGGTTCTTCTTTAGTTTGTCCTGTCTATTCTTTGGAAACTGGCGATCATCATCATGCAACAACCAATCAAACTCTCCGGCCAGAAGAAGAGTTACACAAGTTAAAGATGATTAGAACCCATCTCAGGAAAATCAACAAGCCTGCTGTCAAGACAATTCAGGCATGTATATGCATTTGACTTCGTCTCTAATGATGCTTTTACGTTTTCACAAGAAAAAAAAAATTTGACTTTCATTTCCTTGTTTTAGGACTCACTTTGGTGGGCTAGTGTTTGTTTATTGCTGCAGAGTCCCGATGGTGATATAATAGATTGTGTTAATTCTCATCTGCAACCAGCTTTTGATCATCCTCAATTGAAAGGACAGAGACCATTGGTAAACGAATTCATTGCATACATGTTTTCAACTCTTCTAATGGACTTAATAAAGAAAAGTTACAAAATTTAAGCTTCTAAATATTCGTTTAATTAATTTGCAGGATCCTCCGGTAAGACCAAATGGCCATAATCCAACTGGAATGGTAACTGAAGAATTTCAGCTGTGGAGCATGTCTGGTGAATCATGTCCAGAAGGAACCGTTCCCATCAGAAGAACAACTGAAAAAGACATGTTAAGAGCTAGTTCTGTTCGAAGATTTGGAAGAAAACCAAGAAGGCATGTAAGAAGAGACACAAACAGCAATGGTCATGAGGTAAGTCCCTAAAGGACGAACGACAAAAAATCAAAATATACAGTAATTTATCGTTCTTTTTCACAAGAATCCATCATGAGTCTTGCCTGCCTTGCTTGCTCATAATCAACCAAACAACTCCAAAGAAAGTGGTCAAAGAAAATGGTACATGAGGCTTGTTAATTGTTTCCTGCTTTAGCTCTCTTTTTTAAGACAACTATTTATCTTAGACGTAAAAAAGAAAGATCAAAAGAGAGAGATACAAAACACAGCTTTTTTTTTAACTTTTATATTTTTTATTTAATAAGAAACTGCATAATTATTATTATTTTCTTCCCTGTTTAGGACGTAATTTGATCAAATTGTGCCAGAGTTCTTCCTTGCATCAGAGAGAGATACAATTATTGTTATTATTTTCATCTTCATATTATTTGAAAAATTAATAGCAAAGGGGTGTTGCTACTTTATTTTTGATATATATATATATATATTTATCTATAAAATGGTAGCTTGCTGTTCTTTGTTTCTATAATTCAACACAAGCAAGCTTCCTACTTTGAGTAATTAAATACAGAATATTTCAAGGCTTGCCTGACTGTAGTTCAACTAGTTTCAGTGCAAAAAGAATTTTTCAATTTTCATTAGTTAGTCACTGCAGTTCTCTCTATATATCTGGCTCAGGGCATCTTAATCTCTTGCTTTACGGGGACCTTTTTAGTCGTTGCGATTACACATGCTTGAGAATCAATTCAAAAGAAGGGAATTTTGTATTTTTCTTTAAATGAGTTCATGAACAATAAAATCTAATAATCATATTGGATGTTATCAAATTATTTTATTTATTTATTTATTTTTTTTTTACAGCATGCAGTTGGGTATGTGAATGGAGATCAATACTATGGAGCAAAAGCCAGTATCAATGTGTGGGCACCAAGAGTAGCTAATCAATATGAATTCAGCTTGTCACAAATGTGGGTCATCTCTGGTTCATTTGGAGATGATCTTAACACAATTGAAGCTGGCTGGCAGGCAAGTGAACATCTCCTTTCCTATTAATTTTCCCCAAAATAAATCATACATGCAATCAACAGCTAAAGACTGTTGATTAGCCCTACACAATTCATTAACATAAAAGCAGTAAAAATTTCAAACCCAGAAAAATCTTTTCCAATTTTACATGTAAAGTTTGTTCTGTCAATTGGCAAATTCTCGGAACAATTGTTTCAACCTTTAAAGCAGTTACCAAGATTCAACTACCTCAAGTTTTCATCATCTACATTTTCTGGAATATAGCCAGCTAGCCATTGATGTGAAGTCATTTATAATTTTTGCAGGTTAGCCCAGAACTGTACGGGGACAACTACCCCAGGTTCTTCACTTATTGGACTGTAAGTAAAACACAAATTTTGGCTTATCTTTTTCTCTTGCTTCAAAAAAAAATTGTACCTTCAAGCACAAGGTACATCATTATTTGTCTGCCAACTAATAATAAAGTAATAATATTTACAGACCGACGCATATCAGGCAACCGGATGCTACAATTTGCTATGCTCAGGCTTTGTGCAGACTAATAATAGAATCGCAATTGGGGCTGCAATCTCTCCAACATCATCATACAGTGGTGGACAATTCGATATTAGTTTACTGGTTTGGAAGGTAATCAATGTTATAATTTCAATTAATACATTCAAACCTTAACAGAAAGTCTAGTGATGAAGCATTGATTTTTTTTTTTTTTTTTTAATGATCATAGGAAGTAGCATGAACAATACTTCAATAATGTCACTTTGATGATNTAGTGATTAAGCATTGATTTTTTTTTTTTTTTTTAATGATCATAGGAAGTAGCATGAACAATACTTCAATAATGTCACTTTGATGATTATATAAGTCAGAATAAGAGTATGAATAGTATAGTACTAAACATTGTACATACTCTAGCCAGTAGCTACTTATAGTATATAAACGTGGTGAGTAATTTATACTCCACCTACTGCCTGGGAAAGCCTGGTCCAACTCTGATGTGACAAGACAAATCTCGGCCGTCTGAACTGAATAAATTTCTTGAACTTGGAAAATTTTATAGAAAGCTTCAAATGGTCTTCTTAATCATGCTTAGTGGGCAGTGATGGAACCTCCCCAATAATATAATATAGAAGCTGATCGGGGTCGCTGATCGGGTTAGGAGCCAGAGCTTATCAAAGAATGAATAAAGAAATAAAGTGGTAGAGACCCTTGTTAAGGTTAGAAGGATTAGACACCATAATTACATGGCAACCAAATGCGTTTATATACATAGCTGTAAACAGGTACTGCCTTTGGTATATTGCCCCCGCGTGCATTGATTACTTCAATAGTGTCTGCAATGCCCTAATACTTTTCTGCTTTATAAGATTCTCTTCTTTTCTAAGTAAAAGAGCTTTGAGTACTGACCCCTCCACTCTTTTCATTTTCACTTTGTCATTATTTTGATAAAATTCTCCAGGAAAATAACCCAACAATGAAGAAGGAATCATCTTTTTTTTTTCCCACATAAACTTCCTTTTCACGACCTTTATTTATAACACATTTTATTTTTACTTAACATGCTTGTTACAATTTAACATTTTGCAGGATCCAAAACATGGAAATTGGTGGCTAGAATTCGGATCCGGAGTTCTAGTAGGGTACTGGCCATCATTCTTGTTTACTCACCTAAGAGATCATGCAAGCATGGTACAATTTGGCGGAGAAATTGTGAATTCCAGAACAAATGGTTTCCACACATCAACACAGATGGGCAGTGGACATTTTGCAGGAGAAGGGTTTGGAAAAGCGTCTTATTTCAGAAATTTGCAAGTTGTTGATTGGGATAACAATTTAATCCCATTATCAAACCTAAGAGTCCTGGCTGACCACCCCAATTGCTATGATATTCAAGGAGGTATCAATAGAGTTTGGGGAAATTATTTTTACTTTGGTGGACCTGGAAGAAATGTCAGGTGTCCCTAAAGGGTTATAGCAGTACAGGATGGGGAAGGTTTTTTTTTTTTTTTTTGCTTAATATATTCTTTTTTCGTGTTGATGATTTGGGTTTCTTCTCGAGATCGTTTGGGGTATTCTAATAATTACGCTCTATAATGTTATTAATCCATTTTTTTTCTATTTTTTATTCAACTAACAGGCGTTCCATGTCCATTAATTATACCAGTTTTTAGGGTCTTTCTGTAAATCTGGAAAAGGAACAGTGAAGTGAAATATACTATGGTTGTGATTTCATTCTTCCTTCTCTTGTCTTTGTTAAAAGGATCCTCATTCAACAGTGCAGAGGTTGGAATTTTGAATTTATAACGTTGAGAAATCAATTGAATGGTTACATTCAATTAGGGACCACTAACTGGCCACTCTCTAACCACTATCATTATACATGCGTTAATCCTGCACATGCCTAGCCCTTTATAAATACCATGGGGTCCCTTCCCTTCCCAAATATAATTACAACTCTTCCTCTTCTTTTGCTGAAAAAGCTTAAAATAGTTCTATAAATATTATGTAAATGTTTGAATTTACAACTAATCTTATGTTTATTTTTGTTCATTAAATCAAATACAAGATTCGAGTATTGACCCACTTAAAAATTAATATATAAACAAACATTGGTCACAATCATATAAACAAAAGGTAAGCATTCTTACGGGTTGTGCTATATAATAAAAGTTACCATAATGAATGCCATTTCCAACAAGAAACATAAAAATATTGGAAACATTGCTTCACTTGAAGCTCAAGACTAATGAATTAATGTGATAATGTCCACTCATAATTAAGTATTTCTCCATTTCTAGTATTGTGTTCCCACATGAAATTGTGGCTGTACGTGCATCAATTTCCAACCATCTTTTTCTTGAAGTTCACGTTGCCATTTATTGCCCATCATTCAATAAGGAAAAGACACATAATTAAGCAGCTGGGATTTGAGTTTGAGATAGTAAATAATACAACTAAGCTTCACCAAACTAGTATAATCTCAAATTGAGAAGATGGTTTGTTCGAGGCTTGATATTTAGCAGATACAGAAGAACTCGATGATTACAAATTCCCAGCATCTTTAGAGTTTAGAGCAGCAAGTTATCATTAAAAACAAAGGACAGAATTGACTTGGACGCCAAGTTCTGGTTTAGCAGCTTAAGCATTTTAATTTATGTGATGTACACTTACCTTTACTTGAACCACAGGTAGTGGTTTGTATTTGCTGACTTTTGCAAGCAATGCTTCGATTATAGATTTTATACCTATGATAAATCCAAGTAGCTGCTCTCTTCTCCCTCTTTAATTGAGCCAACTAACTGCCACATATGATTGCTGACAATGAATGTCAGAACACAAACGTGGCAACATGTCAAGCTGAAACGTAAATGGAGGATTTCACATTAACGCTACAACTATTTGAGCCAAGACAAGTATTCAGAATCAGATGATGGGTGAGTCTTGGGTGCATGAACATCTGGTGATGATGATGCATAATGCGTTTGTGTACGATAATTAGTAGTATCTGTTATGCAACTGCATGACTGCGATTGATCAGCACAACTGGGTCTGGGTAATTAAAGCTTCTGAAGCAGTACAATAAAAAAGCAGACCTAGCTAGAATGGTGAAGGGTCAAGATTTTGAAACTTGTCATGCATCAAAGTTCAAACTTGAATGAACGTCAAACGCACAAGCTTAAAGACTACAAGACTTTACTGGCGAGAGGATGACGTGAAACATTTGATGAAAGAAAAATTTAGATAACATTATCTATTTCTTTGATAGATATATCCAGTATATGTAACTTGATGGAAATTGATACATCTTCAAGATACCAAAAATTCTTCATCTTATGCATGGAAGGCGGGAAGATGGAGGACTCAAGGAAACTATCTCTGTAAGGAGATAGATTACAAAGCCTTGGCGTTCATGGGCTGAAATTTGGTGGTCCAATTACTCACTGATATCCCAATTTCCAACCTCAACAATGGCTGGAACATTCACTTCTTTAGTACAAACCTCTTCAAGAGAGGTGACTATAATAAGTTGAACTAATTCTTTCTAACTTCCCCACCCATTGGAAAATGTATTAGAAATCTATTTCTTTCATGAGTTGAAACTTTGGTGGCCAAAGGTACAAGAATATTTAATGGCAGCAGTGACACTCTGTATATTATTCAAGCAGGATGAGAACACATCGAAGCTTCGGTCAACCTTCACTTTCAAAGCATATGGCAGATATGACGGCAAATGAAGCTTTTAAGCCAGCTCACGTACTGCTGTGTGGGTGGGAGAAATTCAATTTTGTGCATGCTAGCTAAGCTTACATAGGCTGAGATGATGATGGGCTGGTGGACAAATCAGTGTTCATTTATTATATGGTATGGCTGAGAATTGAATCATACAAACTTAGCAGACCAACCAAATAAGATTTCATCCTGATTAAATGGTGGGCGAGAAGCTCGTAATCGACTAGAATAGTAGATAGCACAAGCGCTGTTGATACCACTAGAGCCGAACAGAACGCTCTCAAATAGCTGAAGAAAGAAAATTCTACATATCTGGTTCTAAAAAAATACCAACCCTCTAGGTCCTATGCTCAAAAGATTTGTTACCAAAAAGAAGGTATCTTTAGTTTAACAACATAAATAACTAAATAAGCACAGCTCTCTGGGATTGACATCTCTTTTCAAAATGAAAACAAAAAAAAAAATGAACTTTTATTACCCAGAAATCATAGCAATCATTCAAAATTAATCCCACTGGAATTGGACCTCCAACAGTAGAGGAATGAAACTCTCTCAGTCACTCCACACAAATCTCCTCCAGCAACTTTTTACTTGCCTCGTTCACCTCCAAATTCTCCATCTTCAAACGTCGTCGCATCACAGGGCTTGTCCTTCCAGCAGCAGCATAAGTTCTTATCAATGATTCAAACACCTCAACGCCTACATCATCTACAGCCTTCTTCAAAATCTCTACAAAACCTTCTGCTCCTTCAACATCCTTTTCTTGCTCAAAATGCACCATCAAAGTCCTAATAGTCTCGGATGAGGGGACCCACTTTCTGCCATCTCCTCTACCAATATCTATTGCTTTGGCCAAACAATCAACTGCTAACTTCATGTTCCCATTTCTTAAATAGTAATCTGAAAAGATCTCCCAGGTTTTTGCATTAGGCTTGACTCCTCTCCTGTGGGCCCTCTTCTTGAGCTCTTTAGCCTTTTCTATCAGATCCTCCTTGGCATAGGCTCCAATGAGAGCATTTGCAACTCGAATATCATAAGTTGGGCAGCCAGATTGCCATTCCCTGAAACATTTCTCAGCACCTGGCAAATCTTTCAATTTAACCAACACCTGTATCATATTTAGGTAGCATATATTGGCAGTTTTAGGAAAAGCAAGTCTCAAAGATCGCCATATTCGATAAACTTCAACTAAGTTACCCATCCGGCCATACAACGTAATTAAAAATTGGAAAGCTGAAAGATCTTGACAGCCATTTCTATTCTCCAATTCCTTGAGGGCCTTTTCTGCCTTATCAGACAATCCAGAATCAACATAAATCGCTGCTAAATTACTATATGTTGTCCAATCTGCAGCTACTCGACCATCCCTCTTCATCTCCTCAATGACCCTTTCAACCCCAGAAATATCATTGACAGCAGCCAGAGCCCTCATCCAGACATTATATGTATAAGAATCAGGCATGATACTATTGGTTTTCATTTCTTGAATAATGGCAGGAATTTTTTCTGGTTGGCCAATTTTTGTATAAAGGGTCATGAGACTGTTATAGGGCATGGAGCTTAAACTGATGTTGAGTTCCTTCATCTTTTCCGAAAGAGCTTCAGCTTTTTCAGTCATCAGTTCCTTGCAGTAACAGTTGAGTAGGGCACCATATGTAAGATGGTTCTTTGATGTTTCAGGAAGATCAGCAAAGTAATCCTCAGCAGCATCAATGCCTCGAGTTTTGGCAACTAGATCAATATGAATTGCTTGATCACTAACTGTCTTGTTCATGCCCCTCTCAGCCATAGTTTCTGACAGCTGTAAATCAATAGTTTCTGACCTTCAGTAACGTGTACTAAGAAATTAGATTAAAACCAGCAGCGGGGAGAAAGACAGAGAGAGAATAATGCATGATATAAATGCAGCCAAGATAGCAAAGCAAGAACGCCAGACATACTCATTGAGCAAATTCTAATATGGAATCTCGCAATGTTATTATTTTGCAAAAGATTAGGTTAGTGCAAGTGACTGATGCAAAATGCGGAAGGATGCCAGATGAACACCAATATAAATACATTTCAAGCTCCTAAACTAAGCTTTGTCCATAAACCAAGCTTAGCTGCTTTACGAAACCCATTAAACTTCACAGTAAAAATACAAGTGCTTGAAACTTTTCCGCACAATAACATACATCTCAAGAAACTAAGATATGATACTAGCCTGTTACCGGCAATAAAAGAACAGAAGCAAAATATCTCAACCAAAGGGCAGTCTTATCAGTCATCCCCCTTTGTAATTGATAAAGCAAGCAATGTTGAGATTAACAAATTGCTGTAATTCAAAAAAATTTCAACCCGCTGCTGTTTCATAATCTTCTCTTCAAACCTACTTTCAACTTTCTTTGAAGCACTAAACAACTATAGAAAATTCTAACTTTTACTAGTCAAAAAATTGTTACAGTTCAGTGGCTAACCGTGATCAAAATGTCTAATTTTTATTAATCAAATTTTTATCGTTCAATCAAAAGAATTCTTGATAGCCACATAAAAAAGAGAGAGATGAAACCTTAAGGGCAGGGTAATATAGCTCGCGATCACGAAGCTTCTTGATTGTATCACCGACTTCCCATTTGAAAACGCGTTTGCAGCTCTTGAGAAATAGATTCAACTGTTGTCGAACGCTAAGCTCGGAGCTCCCTTCTTTGAAGAGCCGTTTGTACAGCGCTTCTTCCAAGTACTTCTTTGACCGCTTTGATACGTTCTTGGTCCGTCCGAACCGTTGCAGCATCGCCATTTTGAGCTATTTGTCAATCTACTTTTGTTTAAGAGAGATTAAAAAGTCTAAACCCTAGAGTTTTCCGTTCATGTTCTGTGAATGGAAATGGAGCTCAGTGCAGAAGGGTTTTGACTCGAAAAGAATGGAAGAGGCGCACCTTGGGCCCATTTTGGGCTTATTTTATTTTTTCGGCCCTTTAACTATGGGTCGGACCAATTAAAAAGGATTTATGGGCTCTTCATGGACTCCTGCCACTATAAAGAGAATTGGGTTTGCTGCCCAAAAAATCAATCCAGATTCTAGTGGTAAAGAAAATCAAAATAACAGTAATAGTATTTACCCCACTTTTAATTTTTTTAATTGAAATTATTTAAAAGTTAATATTTATATAAAAATAACTATATATCATTTTTTTATATATAAAATGTTTTAACAATCATATAGTTTATACTATAAATAACTTATTTTTAATTTAGAAAAGGAACATTTTAAACAAAAAATTAAAATGAAGTATAATTAGATGTGGTTATCTTTAGGTCAATAGTAGGGAGAAACAGTATTATTCTTAAAATAAATTATGTCAAAATTCAATTCAATCGAATATTAATTTACTATTATTTTCTCCAAATCTAATTAAATTCTCATAAATGATTTTCATTATAATCAAATTTCATCTTATCATTATAACAATTTTGTGTTTATTAATTTATATAAAGAATATATATAATATTAAATGAGTGCATAAAATAAATTTAAAAATTCAAATTTAGATAAATTTTGTTTAAAAAAAAAAGGTGTTGCGAGTGTTATCTAGACTCCGTTTTAAGTAACTCACCCTCTTACAAAAGCTACGTATATAAAAGAAGAAGGGAGGACTAGAAGTCTCTAAAATGTGAAAAGTGGAAACGTGACCAGGGGCATACAATTTGGCAGTGGTGGTGGTGGATTCATATTGAATTGGAAATATGCCAATTTGATACGTAATTAAATGTAAGACACGTTCCAAATGTGTAGCTCCCTGTTTGCTTTCTAGGAAATTACCAACTCATCCTCCAGTTTCCTCTAGAAAGCCTGTTGAAGTTGAACGTTGAATGTTGA